>JBBBDQ010001007.1:4175000-4292500 GCA_037127315.1 Ascarosepion bandense | reverse complement strand
AAAAGAATAAAAATCCCCCTATAATAAACAAATATAAATCTTCCTATAATAAAAGAATAAAAATCTCCCTATAATAAACAAATAAAAGTCTTCCTATAATAAAAGAATAAAAATCTCCCTATAATAAATAAATAAAAGTCTTCCTATAATAAAAGAATAAAAATCTCCCTATAATAAACAAATATGTCTTCCTATAATAAAAGAATAAAAATCTCCCTATAATAAACAAATATAAGTCTTCCTATAATAAAAGAATAAAAATCTCCCTATAATAAAAAAATAAAAGTCTTCCTATAATAAAAGAATAAAAATCTCCCTATAATAAACAAATAAAAGTCTTCCCATAATAAAAGAATAAAATTCTTTTTATAATAAAAGAATAAAAAGTCTTTCTATCATTTTTTTAAATATTCATAGAGCATGCACCTTATCTGCTGAGAACATCTTAAGAGTTGGTAGAAAAAACAATATAAAAAGAATGAAGCTAATTTGAAAAATTATGACAAATGGCTCTTCAAACACAAAAAAATGAAACAATAGTCAATCTACAGAGCATGTGAACCTTTCTCCTTCACATTGCATAACATGAAGTATCTCTATCATATTTCAAAATGCTGGTAGTAATTGAGTGAAACTCTTTCACTTATTTTTTGCTTTACAAAATAATCTTTGTAAATATCTGCTACACCTCTTTAAATGTCTTGTGATATAAGTCTTAGGAAAATATGATAGCATTTTCTCCATCAAATCATATTTTCCATTTATATTATAATGCAATCAATAATGTTCTGAAGTGAATAACTTGCATTTCCTTTCTTAAGAATTGCTCTGATGAATTTTCATTTCAAATAAAAATGCAAAATTAGCAAACAAATATCTCAAGGGCCAATGGAAATTATTGGCCTATTAACATGTTGTTTGCCTTATATCACCACTAGGGTACTCTCTAAATTGAAAAGATGAAAATAATAATATGCAATGATTCTTTTTAGTCAGTATCCTCTGAAGAAAGCTGGAAGGTGCAGCTGAAAGGTTGTGATATAAACACCAAAATCAGGAAACTGATTTGAAAGAATTATGGTAAAATATGTAAATATTATTAGTTAATCTCAGTGCCTAACGTAATTTGGTCCTTTGCTCAAACAACTAATGCCAATCTGTTCCAGACTGGAAATTCCTGTTAAGTAAAGGTGTTACATTAAATAACTGCTTTATCGAAATGAGCATGTATTCTTTTCCACAGGGAAATTTTTATAATTAGGAGTTTTTAGACATCTTGCTCATTTAAAAAAATTCAGCGATATAGTTGACACTAGAGAAAGAATTTTAATAATGAATATTCACTCAATAAGATTATATATATATATATATATATATATATATATATATATATATATATATATAATCTTTTTTATTATTATCAGCATAATACTTTGGGCACTGGAGGCAGTGGTCTTGGGTCATTGTTCTGGTTACTGCTCTCCAGTTGGCTTTTTGATTGCAAACCAGAGGAGAAAGAAGTGTTCACTGGGATAACAGAGGTTGTTGGTGTAGATGTGGATGTGTTAGTGGTCAGGGTGGTCCACTTCTTGAATGGAGAATTTGGTCCATTTTCATCAGGGCGGAAGAAACATCTTGTCGTTGCGGTCGTTGTGTCACTTTGGTTGCTGAATGCCTGTTTTAAAGATTTCGCGTCCATATTATTGAATGGGTTGAGCAGGGCAGGAGAAGAGTTACAGTACTGGGTTGAAAACACATCTGAAAAGACATACACAGATGTATACGAGCAGTGAGGGGCTTTTCTTTCTCTTTTTTTTTTGTTTTTAACATTTTCTTTTTAATCTTGGGTTGTTTCAGGGTTAGGGATTGGGATTTGTATGTTGATTGATCAGTCATATCAATGCATATAGTTTATGAACAACAAAAGAAAGATTTTCTTTAATCCAGCTTTTTCTACTCCTTTTTTTTTTTAAGGACATTGGTATTAGTTCTTTAAAAAAACTTATTGTCTTTTTACTTTCATTTCTTGTTTATGAAGAAAAAAGTACTCAGGATAGATTGTCTTCATTTAATTTTCCACAGTTGAATTTTTACTGCTTTTGCATTTAAACTATTTTTCAAACAATATTTTGAATATGTAAAACAGAATATACATTATTTCTACTAATGACTTAAACATTGTTCTTTCCTTCACTAATCAGCTATAACTTATTTTTATATAAAATTTTCACTGTTTACAGTGATATTCATTTTATTTCTTTTTTATTATTTCTTTTTTACTCTTTAATGTTATTTGGATAAACAGTCCCTCAGAAAATGTTCACTGATGCGGACGGAGTGTCTTCCTTTTGTTATTTGTTTTCCTTTACCTTTTTTTTTCAGTTTGTTTTATTCCCTTCCCATTTCCCAAAATGTTTCTTTTGATTTATTAGTCTCATTTTAAAATTGAGAAAACAGTGACAAATTTATATCTTCTTCTTTATCTTAAACCTTTTCCGTTCTACACTGTCCAGATTTTTCAGTGCATGTCTCTCCTGATTGTCACATACCTGGCAAGTCTTCACTCTGACCAGCATCTGCTTCATTCCAGTTATGTCCATTATCAAGGTGAGGTGAAAGTTTTGGCTGCCAGATCGAATAATCAGGAGCTATCAGGGTGTTTTTCTTGTACCTGTCGCTGCCAGCACTTTGACTTACTTCTCGTATAATAATCTGCAAATAGGAACAAAAGTTTTGGTAAATAAACTGGCATGGACAGGGTTGACCAACTTTAAAAGCAGTGAATATTTAATAAATATTTGAATTTTGGAGCACAATTTTTTATGTCAGATAATAATTAAATACAGTAGTAATCAACAAATTTCTGTAGTATATATAGAAAAATCATTTTGGGTCAATCAAGTAAAATTTATAGATGGAAAAATAAATGATATAGTTGAAAGCAATTAAGAACATTATACATAAGTAACACTATTTTACAAATATGACATTTAGCATGGAGTTGTGAGTGTTTGTATGTGTTATATATATATATATATATATATATATATATATAATATAATATAAATATGTTATAATATCACCACAAAACTAGTTATTTTGTTTTGACACTACTTGTGTCTTATCAAGTGATAGTGCTGACTTCAAGTTGAAGAGTCTTAGAAGGTTAAAAACTAGCCAAATCCTCTCAATCAGGGAGACATTGTTACATAGACTGTGGTGACCAATCAAAATACAAGTAATTTCTAATTTTAGGAACATAAGAACAAACTCTAAAAATGATTTATTGGAGCATTTACGTTAATATTTCATTAAAATAGAAATTGGTCTTACTAATCAACTATTACTTTCACTCTACCATAAAAATTAAAATTCATCTAAAAAAAATATTATATATATCTAAACTTATTTATAAATGGAACTTTGTCTGTGTATGTGTGTGTGTGTGCCTGTGTGTGTGTGTGTTCGTTACCTATAGACTCTGAAACGGCTGAACCAGTTTTCTTGAAAATTTACACAGTTTTACTATAAGCCTCTGCGAGTGTTCTTAGCTAAGTTTTGTGTTGAGGTACTTCCGATAAATATCGAAAATCGAAAAAATCGGGTTATAGAAGGAGTGGTCCGATTTCAATCAAATTTGATACACTCATAGACAAAGACATAAGAAATGATATTCAGAAGTTTCAAGGTTGCAGTTCTTACAATAGTGCAGAAAATTTGATATCGATAGCAGGAAATCAAAATTTGACTTACATCCATTCATTTTTCTTTCCGTCTATGGTTTCACTTTAACTTGAAACAACTATTGCTTTTTAGTCTTTCGTGCCAACGTCTAAAGAGTTTGAGCTCTAGGACCACGGATTAATTTTAAAGCTTTCATTACACCCGAGCAACGCCGTGCTATACTGCTAGTTTATTATAAATTAATGTTAGAGACTAGAAATTTTAAAGTTTAAGTTTAAAAAAGCATTAGATTTAGATTATTGTAAAGTTATTCAAATAAGAAACAAGGAGAAAAGAGATAGACACACACACACACACACACATATACACACACACACAAATATATATACAAATATATGCCCATATATGGAAAAACATATACACACATACATACATAATCTAGGACAGACACATATATGCACATGTATATACATACACCATTTTTTAAGTATAAAAATACAAAAAATGCAATGCATTACAATGCTGAGATAGATAATACCAAATATAATAAAACTAATACCAGTGGAACCAGCTGTAGGAATTCTAGATTGTCCACTACATAATGATTGTTTAGCTCATTTCCTAGTTTACCTTTGCACTATCTCTGTACCTGAAAATTTTGGTATTAAAAATATTTATATCAGGTCTACTAAAAACTTGTTTAAAACCCACTAGTACCAATACGCTCTATCTTTCAATAATATTTCTTATAAATACATTCATTATCCAACTACGTTTGGTGTATAAAAGAAAAAAAACCCTGCTGTTAGATGGAAAGTACTTACAAAGTCTTGAATTTGTAATTTTCTTCTGTGCACCTTTTTATCTTTGTCTTAAAGAGAAATTAGAAATCATCAAATTCAAGGACATTTTAAGCTGCTAAACCAGAGAAATGAACTTACTGTAAACATAGTTCACTTTTTACTTTACACTATTGGTTGGTAATATTATGAGTATATGCATACTATTTTCACTTATGTAAATTGTTATTTACTCTTATTTGTTGGGTATTTCATTTGACATACATTGTCAAATTACTATTTGCTAGAAACTTAATTTTGCATATATTATCATATTTTGCTAAGTATTTAATTGGACATATATTATCATATTAAAATTTGCTTAGTATTTAATCTAACATAGACTGTCAAGTTGTATAGTTATGAAGTATTTCATTTTACATAGAATATCCTGTTAATATTTGATAGATTTTAATATAGCATGTACCATCTGGTTAATATTTAACAAGTTTTTATTATAGCACAGACTATCAAATTAATATTTAATAATTATGATTCTTTAGGCATTATTTTTGCTTAGTTTCTGAATTTCTTATTAGTCCTGCATTTACATAAGTATATAATGTTTCTTTTTTCTGTTGGTTTTTACCTGCATTTATATTTTAATATATATATTTGGGTGCACGGGTTTGTCTACGTATAAATGCATGTATGTAGGTGTGCATGTGGGTTTATGTACTAAACCTGAATTTTTGTCTCTGGTCTTATAATTTTGATCATGTGTAAATCGCCTCATTTTATAAAAATGTAAATTTCTAAATAAAATGTTTGGAATGCAGCTTTTTGTTTCCATAACCTTTTAGATTGTAGTATTGGTAACCTTAATTGGAAGGAGTTTAAAATCTATCTGTAAAAAAAAATTCTTTTTAAAGATTTTTAAGCGGTCTTAAATTTTTGATCAGGAGTGTATATATACATGTGTGTGTGTCTATCTTTTTTCTCCCTGTTTCTTATTTTGAATAGCTTTGCAATAATCTAAATCTAATGCTTTGTTAAACTTAGAATTTAAAATTTGTTGTTTCTAGCATTAATTTATAATAAATATATAAAATGTTTTTTAAATAAATTTTAATTTTTATTGTAAATAAAAAACAAATTGTTGATTAGTAGTACCAATTTCTAGTTTAGTCAAACATTAACATTAATGCCCCTATATATAATTTTCAGAGTCTGTTTTCATGTTTCTAAAATTAGAAATTTCTTGCATTTTGACTGGTTACCACAGACTATGTAACAGTGTCTCCCTGACTGAGCGGATTTGGCTAATTTTGAACCTTTTAAAACATTTGAGCCTGATATCATCTCTCAAACATTTTTAGTCTATCCTTCTGAATATGATTTGGTAAAATTAATATTCTTGGTTAACATTTAGTAAAACAGTTTAATACATGAATAGAGAGCTCTCTCCATCTCAGTCTCTCTTCATATGTACATACACACACATACCTATATACAGGGTGCAATGATCAAACGTTATCAAAATTACATGAAAATGAGAATAATACTGACATCTTATTTTTATAGATATATTTCCCAAAATTACACAAAAATATCTTGAAATACTAAAGAGCAAATTTGTTCAATAAAATCACTATTGGTGAAAAGGTTAAAAATAATGGAAGCCTTAATAAAAATAGAAAAGGCCAACACTCAATAATATTAACTGTAAACAAATCCACAATATAGTGACTGTTTATAAAGAGAAAAAAACTAAACATTCCTCTCACTCCAAAGACATATAGGAAAATTGACATTAACGAGTATCAATCAAAAATAACGTTCAAACAAATCATTTCAAATTGTTGGTTGTTTATAACCAGTTTTGTTAATTTTCGTCAATTTCCATAGATACATATATATATATAATATTTCAGTTATTGCTTATTTCTATTTGGAAGTTAATATTTATGATAGAAACTTATAAATCACTCTTCTCTTTTCAAGATCTTTTAACAGATTTCATTTCTGATCAAATTGTAAGGGAGTTGAATTTATTTAAATAAACATAGCCAAATATAGATTCAGGTTTGTATATATATTTTCATAATCACAAATCTGAGGTTACTCATGTTAATAATTGATTGAATAGGATCAGTTACATTATTTTTCATCAGTATTTGCATGGCAACGACTTGTCAGTTTACTGTGTATCTATGTTTTCGCTATCTATCTATTTAGAAGGTACTCCCAAAAATGTGAACGAATTTGAATAGGCTGATCCACTTGTTCATCTTGCAAGTTATCCTGTTTTTCCTGTTTCTCACAAGACATTTCTCACATCTCTCACAGTCACTCCATTAGGAGATAAAAACCTTATGAGTTCCACAGAATTTTCAGTTGTACCTTATATATATTTGACGAGATGCTGAAAAGGAAAGTTGTAAGTCCAACCTGTTTCACAAAATCTGAACAGATAAAGAAACAGAATTTATTTTGCAATCCCTTTCACACACACACACACACACACACACACACACACACACACACACACACACACACACATCATCATCATCATCATCATCATCATCATCATCAATGACCTTGCAGTTCCAAAGACGGTATCTACTTCTATCATAGGAGCAAGTCCAACAGATCTGACAAAGTAAAACTGGCAACTGTTCTTGAAAAGAACTGCCAACCAATCAGTTGTTAACTGGGGCAAGAAATGGATTGCAAATTTTACTCTTTTAACCCTCTTTTTTTGGATTTTATCAAGAATCTTTAAATATGTAGCAGGAACTTAAACCATATATGGCAGTAATATTCTAACAATGAGCAAATGATAGACATATATATATATATATATATATATATATATATATATATATACATATGATAGACTCTAGAGAGAAAAACTGTCTAGCAAAACACAATAAACCAACTTTCTTAGCAGTAGACTTAACAATGGATCGAATAAATCTTTCCACTTCATATATATATATATGATAGACCTTTTGGGATTTTATCAAGGATCTTCAAATATGTAGCAGAAACTTAAACCATATGTGGCAGGAATATTCTAACAATGAGCAAATAATAGACATATATATATATATATATATATATGATAGACTCTAGAGAGAAAAACTGTCTAGCAAAACTCAATAAACCAACTTTCTTAGCAGTAGACTTAACAATGGATCGAATAAACCTTTCCACTTCATATTGGTGGAAAACGTTAGCCTGAAAAAATACAATGAGTTTGTTTTTATCAGAGGTTAGCATCAGCCATGCTGATGGAAGACATAAAGAAGAGGCTTCTCAGGTGATTAATAGAGAGCAGTTTAGTTAAAATTAACTAGCTATTCTTTGCTACAGTTAACAACAGACTAGAAGTAATTTTTGAGATTAGCCATCAATTTGACCTTAACAAACTGATCAAATTTACTATTGAAATAAGAATAAATGGTTGTGTAATCAGCATAGATACCATGTTGAGAACTGATGCTATGAAGAAAGTTGTTGATGAAAATTAACTGCAAAGGATAGGATGTGCATTTTGGTACTCAGAATGCAAAACTGGAGAGCCAAATTTGAATTCCAGCTGAATTTATTGCATTGACTATATGCAAATTTGTATTAATCCATCTCTACTCCCTCTAGCTATGAGTTTAAGAGGACAGATTGGGTTCTATAGCCTTAGTTGGCAAACAGTCTACCTCACCCAGAGGATAAAGGGGTTTGCATCGGGTCAACAACCCTATGTGTAAAAAAACAAGATGCAGAATCATCAACAACCCCCTCATGAATGACAGGATTATCAATGATCTATTTTCAGCTGTGAGCAATGAAGGTATAAGTACCAAAGAGAGAACCCTGGGGAACACATGCATTATTCCAAAAGGATCTAGATGAGGGCCATTCAGGATAATTAAAGTGTTATGTTTTTTTAGCCAGTGCTCTATATAATTAGATCCAGATTGTTACTAATTATCAAATGAATCAATGTAAATTAAAATAGGTAAACAAGTAAGTTTGTTTTATTTTTGTTGAGTGAGAACCATGGAGAGTAAGAGATTCTCAGTTTTTGTGAGCCTCTATATAAAAGGATTACACGGCACATCCATATGATGAAGACACATATCTTTAAGAAAATCTCTATATATTGATTTAAATTTTTTTATGAACAGACATCCATATGTACACAAATATATAGTCATATTCTAATTGATTTACTCATATCAGTAGCATATTCATTTATATATGCACAAAAACTTTAACATTAGGATAATTTAAAACATAAGGAATTAATTAAAAACAAAAAAATGACTTTAGGCAATCAGTATTTGATGAACAAATGAGTTAGAGATGTTTTTTTTAATTATGATATTTATTAATTTTAAAGTTGATATCAGTTAACTTCAAAAGATTAATAAAATCTGTTATAACTTGTTTCTTAATCAGATATTGATTATCTATAATCATATTTATGGAGCAATTATATCCACTGGATCAGATAAATACACAAACATTCAAATATAGAATTCAGTAAATATAATATCATGACAAAATCTCTTCCATTTTTATATACTATTGTTCACCCTATAAACGGATTAAGAGCCATTTAAGGTACAGGTTGCTGTAAGGGAGTACAATGAGGGATTAAGCGGATTTTACAAGGATAAATTAAATAGCTAATGGTTAAGCCAAAACTTGAAAAGACTGTCAGTCAGTTAAATGCCATACGTGATACACGCTTGGGCAATCATGTCTCAAAAGAGACATGACTGACTGGACAGAAGATTATCTCACAGTAGGTTGCCATTGCTTTCTGCAGTAGACTGGTTGCCGACCAAGGCTATAGAACCCGGTCTGTCCTGTTATTTAACCCATAACTGGAAGGAATAGGTGGATTAATACCTTTCCCAAGGGTATTTGCGCATAAATGAATGCAATGAATTCAGCTGGAATTCGAACTCGGCTCCCTGATTTCTTGTTCCGAGCCGATATCCAATGCACCACAAAAGTATCTTATCAGAGGCTTGTTTTACTAAGCAACAGTTTTGGGAAAGAAACAGTCTGAGTTGAACTTAGTCCTTACTAATAGAATATGAAGGGAATGAGGATGGGTCAACCCTAATAGATTTAAGAAAACTAGCTTGTCAATAAAATAGTGAGAGTAGTGAGCAGTTAACAATCTTTCATCTGTGAGAAAGAAGGTGTAGAAGAGAAAATAGTTCATCAGCACTTGTAAATAAAGCTTATTTAAAAAAACATTTTAATAAAGATAATTTTAAAAGATTTTTCACAAGTTTTAACATAAATAAAATAAAACACATGAAGGTTGATGAGATTTTAATTTTTTAAAATCATTTCACTGCAAGCAAGGCAGGAATGCAATGGCTTACAGTGAGTGAATGTGAGAGAAAAGACTGAGTATTGTGATGTTTGAGGAAAGGACAAAAGATGAACGAGATTCAAGAAGATAAAAGATGGCAATTGACATTGCATTTAAATTTTTGAAGATTGTAGTTATCAGGGAAGCAGGTAAATAGAAAAAAGTTCCTCAGGTGAGAAATGTGAGAAAAGAAACTACTGGAGTAGAAGTGGTAGTTGCATTTAACTATTTCAATAGTAAAAGGGTGGGACCAAGATGCCAATATAGTAGCATGCTTAAATTTGGGTAGTCAGGGTACCAGAGAAAAAAGCTTGTCAGAGTAAATGCCATGAAAATATTCATAGAAAAGACAGAAAGAAGTGACGCCACATCAGCGAAAAAGATGTCTAAATTGATTACATTGCCGATCCTTCTTTGAATTTTGTCAAGAACCTTGAGAAATGAAATGGACTTTCAGAATTTTCTTTTTATTAAGCTCAAAATTTATATGCAAAATTGCAAAACATTGGATCAGATACTGATTATTTTCTTTTGCTTGAATTTATAATAATCATGCCATTAGTGTTAACTTTTCATAGTCAATCATTTTTTAAGTATATTAGTTGTAGCTATTTATGTGATATGGCTTGTATACTTAAACACATACAACAAAACTTTCATTTACTCTGATGCATACATTGATGCTAATATGAAGAATAAGTGTGCATGATATTAAAGGAAGTGTGTATGATATTAAAGGAATTTTTATCATGGAGGTATTTTAGCACTAAAAACATTTGAACCCAGTCTATACAGACAGCATGTGTGGGTGGCATAACTGTTAAAGTCAAAGAAAGTGGAAATAGTATACAGAGGTTCACTTTTGGTCTGTTATTGAGAAAGGCACAAATCTATTTTTTCTGCCCTAACATGGGCTCTCTCACATTGGGTAATAGGCAATCTTTTATAAAGAAAATTCTGTATTTAAAACTGGTAACAGGAAACCACTCTACTATGTTTTCGAAGAAGCCAATGTAATTACTAAATAATAAAGGGATCTATGGAGAGCCATGTTATGTTGCATCTATAAAGAACATGATACATAAAATAGCATATATGTGACTGTAAGATTTTAGACTTTGATTTTTACTGCTTCAATCAGCCCACAAAACTTTAGTCAGTATTTTGTACTAAAAATATTTGTCATTTTCTTTACTGAGGTCTGAGGAGAAAAAGAGAGCTGGAAACCACTTCCTAAACAGAGAACAAGGAATGAACCTCTACACCTGTTCAATAGATGTGGGAGGAGTGTGAACTGGGCAATAGAAAGGTCTATCTACTCCAATTAAAAAAAAATAAAATAAAAACATAAAAGTTTTAACTTAGTTAAGGTCCAAACTACCTGCAACAAAAATTTCTAACAAGTTAAAAAAGAAAAATCAATGAGAAAAATGTTCAACTGAGTAGAGCAAAATAAATATAGGCATAGAGAAATGCAAACATAAATGATGACTTGTATTTAAAAAATTCAAGCCTGAATGATATCTAGCCCGCTGGACATGCAAGAAAAAGTGGCAATTTTAAGAAATGGGGAGAAGTAGTAAAATAATAATATTCAACGCACAGCCCACACAATTGGGATGGCTAGTTAGGTGAGGATGTGCGTTGTGGTGCATTGGATATCGGCTCTGAACGAGAAATCGGGGAGCCAAGTTCGAATTCCAGCTGAATTCATTGCATTCATTTATGCGCAAATACCCTTGGGAAAGGTATTAATCCGCCTATTCCTTCCAGTTATGGGTTAAATAACAGGACAGATTGGGTTCTATAGAATTGGTCGGCAGTCAGTCTACCGCAGAAAGCAATGGCAACCTACTGTGAGATAATCTTCTGCCCAGTCAGTCATGTCTCTTTCGGAACATGATCACACAAGCGTGTATCACGTATGGCACTTAACTGACTGAGTTAGGTAAAAGTGCTATTGAAAATCATTAACGGAACTCAAAAAGCATATTCCTATTAATTGCTGGTAAAATTGTAGAAAGATACAATAGCCATATATATATATATATATATATAGAGAGAGAGAGAGATATACCACAAAGTTAAAAAAGAGATATTTTCCTTTATTTATTATTCTGTTTTTTTCCTTAAGGAAACCTTTCATTCCAACACTTCCTCAGAAGGAAACTTTGGCAAAATTATATGACAGAAGGAAGACATTTTTTTCCACAGAAAAATAGTAAAAGGGGAGGACAAATGATGGAACACAGTTAAAACAATTTATTAGTGAAATAATTCACAAGTAAAAAAATAAATGTTCCAAGATTATACAAAAGATAAAAAGACACAAAATGCATTTATGGCTTTTCAAATTTATATATATATATGCTAAAATACCCCGAAATTCTGCGTCTAAGTTAATGTTTCGGACGAGCTCATGTACAGTTTGCCTCTAAATGGAAAGTGGCTCTGGCTGTCACCAATCAGAATCATTTGCAAGGTTTCGTACTTGGCCTAAACGTAATTTCCCAGTGTCTGAAAGCGCTTATCGAGTGGGGGCCAGAAACTGATCATCTCTGGTCGGGTCGGCATGGTGAGTGGGGTATGATGTTGAAAGACCCGAAACCCCCTAGTGATCCTCACGATGTCATCACTGACAACACCCTCTAGTGCCCCCATTATGGTGCATATGTTTGAAATATATATATATATATATATATATATATATATTCAGTTAGATAGGTGTAAGTTTGTGACCCTGGATTTTACGCTTTTGTGATCGTCAGACAAATAAGCTTTGTCTGATGATTACAAAAGCATGAAACCCAGGCTTACAAACTCACACCTATCTAACTGAATATGTTAGCTCTATCACTGATATTGAGTGCTTTCAAATAAGTACCATGCATATATAACAAATAAATAATATAATATATAACAAATTGCATATATATATATATATATATATATATATATATATAAATATATTTATATTTATATACATACACATTTCATATACACTTCAATTTGAAACTCCATAAAGGCATTTGCCTATATATATATATTTATGAAATGAATTGTTTGAAGATTATTTTTTATCGATACTCATATTTAAGTAGATATTCTGTTTTTAATGAAACAGTGTTATATATTTATTTCTACCGGCCTGATTATTTACGATAAATTTTTATTACGAAAATGTGTGCCATTCGGCAGGATTCGAACCTGCAACCCCTATCTATATAGGGGAAGCTACCATTTGATCTAGTAACGTCTTAGACCTCTCGACCATGAATAGTCTCCAGTCTAAACAAGGTTTTTATCAAGCCTATATAACACAATTTTTGATCCATCGTAAACAAACATATCTGCTCTGAATGTATCGTAATATCAACAAATGTAAACATGTTACGGAAATCAACGAATCTTAACAAAACTTGGTTATAAGCAACCGTCAATTTGAAATGAATTGTTTGAACATTATTTTTTTTTTTTATCGATACTCATATTTAAGTAGATATTCTGTTTTTAATGAAACAGTATTATATATTTATTTCTACCGGCCTGATTATTTATGATAAATTTTTAAATGTGTGCCATTCAGCAGGATTCGAACCTGTGACCCCTATCTATATAGGGGAAGCTACCATTTGATCTTAGACCTCCCGACCATGAATAGCCTACAGTCTAAATGAGGTTTGTATCTGGCGACTCGTCTGCAGCCACTTTCCCATTGTCGAAATGTGGCCTCCCTCTGTCTCTTCTATAAATACTTTCATGGCTTCTGCTCGGATGAGCTTAAGTCACTGATGCCTCCTCAACAGGTGTTTACCCGTACAACCAGACTGGCAACTGGGTCCCACCCATTCACAGTCAGGTTAGCCAAACGCAGACGACAATTCTACTCCTGCAGCTTCCTCTCTCGCACTTCCCGCCTGTGGAACTCACTCCCGTATTCTTGCTTTCCTGACGGCTACGACCTCCAGAAATTTAAAAGCAAAGTTAATACTCACCTACTAACCACTGGACTCTAGCTCTCTCCCCTCTCCTGTATAATCTTCACGTTCTCTCCGCCCATGTATCTGTCATTGCACCTGCTTTCTCAGCTTTCTATTGTTCCGTTCTAACTAGCTTGTACTCCTCACTCTTTTCTAACTAATCTTTCTACATTTATGTAACCCCCTGCACATCAGTGGCGTTTCTGCCTTGCTCGGGGTGAAAAGATTAAAAAAAAAAAAAAAAGCTTATATAACACAATTTTCGATTCATCGTAAACAAGCAATTCATTTCAAAATTGTTGGTTGCTTATAACCAAGTTTTGTTAAGATTCGTTGATTTCCGTAACATGTTTACATTTGTTGATATGACGATACATTCAGAGCAGATATGTTTGTTTACGATGGATCGAAAATTGTGTTATATAGGCTTGATAATATGTTAGCTCTATCACTGATATTGAGTGCTTTCGAATAAGTACCGAGCATATATAACAAATAAATAATATAATATATAAATCAACGAATCTTAACAAAACTTGGTTATTTATAAGCAACCAACAATTTGAAATGAATTGTTTGTTTATGATGAATCGAAAATTGTGTTATATAAGCTTGATAAAAACCTCGTTTAGACTGGAGGCTATTCATGGTCGGGAGGTCTAAGACGTTACTAGATCAAATGGTAGCCTCCCCTATATAGATAGGGGTCACAGGTTCGAATCCTGCCGAATGGCACACATTTTCGTAATAAAAATTTATCGTAAATAATCAGGCCGGTAGAAATAAATATATAATACTGTTTCATTAAAAAAAGAATATCTACTTAAATATGAGTATCGATAAAAAAAAAAAATAATGTTCAAACAATTCATTTCAAATTGTCGGTTGCTTATAACAAAGTTTTGTTACGATTCATTGATTTCTGTAATATATATATATATGCTATCTACTTATTTACTAGCACACTCATCCCATCCGCTACCAATCTTCATTCAAATCTGTATCCTTACGTTAATACATTTATTTTCTATCTCAATTTCTGGTCATTGTTCATTTATTTGTGTGGACTCCATTCCTGGGATCCACAACACCCTGTATATATGATCTAATGATCACTTAATGCATGAAACAGCAAGTAACCATACAATGTTGATTTCTGTGTTGCATTTGTGCTTACTGCCCACTGATACCACATTTGTTTTATACTGTAATTATGTTGAGTGGATCTGAGTTTCTGAGAGAGAGGACATAATCTGGTATAATCAGCAGTTTGAAAATGGACACTACACTCAATCCTTTCATCACAATGACTTCTGAATTTTTTATAGCAAACTCACTGATAGCTTTGAACAGTTCCATCCATACAAATACTGAGGTACTGTCCAGTCATTTGAAATATCTCAAGAACTTGTTATGTAGTCTTGATGTCAACTGGTAACCAATTAAAGATTTACTACTTATGTGTAAACAGACACTCTCCTATTGGGTTACTCACACTTCAATAAGATGCCATTGAAAGAGTTTGTTTACTGTGTAACACTTCAATTCACACCGACCATATGAGTAGATTCTTAAAGTCTTGTTAAAGGTTTTAGGGAAAAAAAATTACATTTAGCCAACTTTTTTACATCCCTGATTTTGTTTACAATGATTTATCACTTTTCCAAAAGCTAAATGTCCCATTAAATATCAGGGATGCGATTCATAATTTGCAAGCTGATTTGAAGGGACACAAGTAAAAGAGTGTGAAGTTTTAAAGAAAATACTTTGAAAAGAACTGAATTATTATACCTGTTCTGCTTTTATGGGCAGAACCTCTTCAGGACATGGGCGATTGTGGCTCTCCACGATTTCCTTTCCATTTTGTTATCTTGCCAAATACCTGCTCTACCAAGAATTTGAACAAACTTTTTAGGTAGATTATGCAATGCTTTCCTTTTTCCCCCACTTGCCTTTAGGAAGTTCTGTGAGAGTTAAATTTTCCTAATTCTCTTTCCTCATTAAGTGCCCTAGAAATTTCAACTTTCTCTTTCTGATGTTAAGTTTGAGTGTATTTTTTAATTTATTTTAAATGGCTAGATAGTCTTTTAATGAGTAGATTGATTGATAGTGCAACAAGAACAGGGTTTGTCAAGGAGTACCTTTAATTCAAGTAACAAAAGACTATATATAAAAGGCTTTCTGAACAGACCCTGTGTTGTGGGTTCTCCCTTTTCATAAAGATCGACTCATTCAGAGTATACTTATACTACTGTTATAGAAGTGAGACTGGAGAATACTACATTTTCACAGAGAGTTAACCAGAGAATACGGGAGTCCAGAGAGAGATTAGCAGTCAGTACAAAGTAGCTCATAGTAGCTCTGTGCTCCACTCATTGAGAAGATTATTACACAGTACCCATCACCTTCCAACGCGGACATACTCAATATACTACAACTTCACATCTAGAGACTTGTACATATACTTTTTACTAACTGGTATTTCTGGACTACCAATCTTCATTCAAGTCTGTATCCTTATGTTAATACATTTATTTTCTATCTCAATTTCTGGTCATTGTTCATTTATTTATGCGGACCCCATTCCTGGGATCCACAACACCCTGTATATATGATCTAATGATCACTTAATGCATGAAACAGCAAGTAACCATACAATGTTGATTTCTATGTTTTTATCTCTAAATGTTCTATCCTGTATATTGAGCAGATTTTCGCTCATAAGAAAAGCAAATTTTGTGACATATCCTAATATATATGCACACATATAAATAACTATATATGATGGATTCTCCCGTCGCGTTCAACGTATGAGGGTCCAACCTTTTTCCAGCAAGACAACCACACAGAGATTTGTTTATAGTGGTGAAGGCATTGTGTAGTACCATCCACACTTCTTGGAACTGCTGATAACAAACAATTGGTGCAGATGACTGCCACAAATCGCACGAACAGCAGACCTCAATTATTTAACCCATAATTGGAGGGAACGAACGGATTAATACCTTTCCCAAGGGTACTAGTGCGCAAGTGAATGCAACGTGCTCGACTGAAATTGGAACTCGGCTCACCGATTTCCCCCTCCAAGCCGACATCCACCGCACCCCAACGCACATCCGTGAATGCTAACAGCACCTGGTATTCCCAAGTGGTCACCCACCTAAGTACTGACCAGGCTCAACGTTGCTTAACTTCGGTGATCGAGCGGGAACCGGTGTATCCAACGTGACATGACCGTTAACTATATATATATATATATATATATATATATATATATATATATATATAAAGAATACATAGAGAGCCAGGCAACCTACCTAGATTTCACCTAAATGGATTGTCAGGGAAAACTGGAACCAGTTTTCCTTGACAATTTGTTTAGGTGAAACCTAGGTAGGTCGTCTGGCTCTCTAGGTATTCTTTATTTATTTCACTTTACCTAAGTATTGAGCGCATTTTTGTTAGTTGATTGCTCGTGTCGGGGTTTTTTCTTTGGACTACGTGCTGACTCGGTCTGAGCTCTTTTGACTCATGTTCCTGTACTTAGCTCTTTCTTTTTTAAAACCATTTTTCCCCTCTTCGTAGATACGTGGAAGGTTTTTCGACACGAATATAGTTATTATCTCTCTTATATATATATATATATATATATATATATATATATATATATATATATATGTGTGTGTGTGTGTGTGTGTGTATGTGTGTGTGTGTGTTTACACATATATTACTATCATTAATGAAACTCGTTATAAACAACCGACAATTTGAAATGATTTGTTTGAACATTATTTTGATCGATACTTGTATTTAAGTAGATATTATGTTTATAATCAAACAGTATTATATAGTTATTTTTACCGGCCTGTTTATTTACGATAAATTTTTGTTATGAAAATATGTATCATTTGGCATGATTCGATCCTGCGACCCCTATCCACATAGGAGAAGCCACCATGTGATCTGGCGCATCTTAGACCTCTCGACCACGAATGACGATCAGTCTAAACGAAGTCAAATTAAGCCTATAATACTTAAAGACTAGTATTGTTAAAAAACAATGTTTAAACAAATTATTTCACATGTAACTATATATATATATATATATATATATATATATATATATATATAGGATGTGATGGTTAAATTTTAGCCATTTTATATTTTTAATTTCGCGCATACACTGTTTGTTTTTTATTTTGTCAACTGCACAGTATAATAGGGTGGGTCAGTTGGGTACCATTTGTGAGAAAAGAATACCATAATGCAATTCAATTCACTCTGTCAAAAATTTGTTAACATCATACTGTACTATTTGGCATTCACATTGGAAGCTCTAATATGGACATTTCTGATTGCTTTGGTGTCAATCTGATAACAGTGCAGAGGATTTGAAAAGAGTTGGATGAGTTAGTGATTAGGTTAACATTAAGTACCTTGAAGAAGTAGTGCTGCCCTGGGTCAAAAGGATGGATACTGAAAGACCATATGTCTAGTAACAGGACTCTGCACCATGCCACACAAGCAAGAGAACCCAGTGATGGCTGTCAACAACCTTATAACTCCTTATATCTGGCCACCCAACTCTCCTGGCTTCAATCCTCTTTATTATTGTGTGGGGTACAGTTGAGTGACAGGCCAACAAAAATCTTTTTGACACCAAACTTAAGCAAGGAGATCATCCAGAAGAGATGCAAGAGATTCCAAAGTTGCTTAGATGCCATGGTCGATGTTGATAGTGATTTTATTGAATAAATTTATTTTTTAGTATTTCAAGATACTTTTGTGTAATTATGGTAAATATATTTGTTAAAATGAGATGTCAATGTTATTTTCATTTTTATCTACTTTAGATGACAATCAATCCATTGTACCCTTTATATATATATGTATATATCCCAGTAAATACAGAATGAAGAAAAAATTTTTTACAACGTCCAAAACATTAATTTAAAACAGTGCTCAATATATAATATATAGAACTGTGAATATTTATTATAAATTATATTTTAGAACATGTACAGAATTTTTTTATATATCTGTGTGAACAGGACCACAGAGATGAATTATAAAAACTTTGCTTAAACACCAAAATACCAAAATATTCTGTACAAAATAAGCATCCCACCCCTTACCTGTTCCTAAGAAATCCAAAGAATATAGTCTAGTCCCAAGATAATAAAAACTTACATTCTAGCTGCTAATGTTAAATCTGTCTACAAAACTCAGAGACTCTCATTAATCAACCATATTCACTACCCACACCACTTTCTTCAAAATTCTAACACTCAATCTACAAGACATTCCCTTATCACTAACCCCCACCAACATCCCACACACAACTGACCAAATATAAGAAAAGAGGATTTCCTTTCCTGTCAACACCGCCTGATTAGACAATGTAGTTTCAATGTCGAAACAAATGTACTATTTGTAGTGGATATATAAAAAATTCTGTACATGTTCTAAAATATAATTTATAATATATATATATATATATATATATATATATATATATATATAATATACTTCAATGCCTATAATCGACGGGAGAGGTCATAGTTATTATACTTACCCCCTATACCATAGTAGCAGCAGTTCCCAGACCAATCCCTCATGCTACTATACACTCAATTGACCAAAAACCCACTACCACCATTCCTTCTCGGCCTACAGCCATGTGCGACACAAAAAATGGACCTGTCTAATTTTCTCTGTATAACTCCACTCTGTTAATAATAATTTAAATGTTCTATGTTCACTGAACATTAAATGTTCATCCTTATGTAAGCCAAAAGCTCAGACCTGATAAAAAATCAACAATTATTGCGATTTCTTGTCATCTTTCCATGACAACACTATCAAGCTAATCAGATCATATGAACGGATCTTACACAAAATATAAAGACAGAACTTGTCTATATTATTCAATGAAACCTGTATTAATATACATATATATATATATGTGTGTGTGTGTGTGTGTGTGTGTGTGTGTGTGTGTGTGTGTGTGTGTACATATAAAATGAGAGATATCTATGATTTCTTATTTTTTCCCTCTCTATGCATTTTTTGAAGAAAAATATATTTCCCTCGTTGCAGTTTCTTGCATGTTTCAGAATGCATATATAAAGGTGTGTATATGCTTGTGGTACATTGAAAGCTTTCTCTTTGTTCTGGTGCAGACATGCAAAATGCTACTTTGCAAGTGTGGTCGTTTGCATAAATGTGTGTATCTATATTCGAATGTTTCTTATATTGTATATATCCAGTATATATAAGGTGCACTAAATGCATAGATGTATGTGTATATCTGTTAGGCATATACAAGTGTGTATACACAAATATATTCTAATGTGCATATATGTTAATTTTATAAATTTAGCATTTGATTACATTTTTTGCTTGTGTGTTTATGTATAGATAGTACTTTGTGAATATGTACACGTAATTCAGTAGCTATTGTTAAACTTGTCTGCACGTGCATATGTGTGCGTTGGTGCATGCATTTGTTTCATCCATTCAGTAGACCATTAATTTCAATACTTGGCTCCAGTAACATTATTATGTTCTTAACTGGCTTGAAAGAAGGAAAGAGAGAAAGTTTCGAAGGAAGAAGCAAAGAGCAAAGTGGTGAGGAGATAGGGTGTGGGGGCATGGGAAAGAGAGGTTGGAAGTGGATGAAGAAAGTGGCTCTCCATGACAATGAATGACTTTTAAACTCAACTGATGCCTCTGCCGTTGCTGCCACTGCCGGTGTCGATGCAGCTGTGGCATTCCTGGCTTACAGTATGTAAGGAGCCATGTAATAAACAAGATATAAGCTGTTTACATATATGTTTATCTATCTATATAGAGTCATAATTGGGTAGGCAGACTCTTTAAGAAAGATAATGAAGAGATATATAATATGAATGTATACCTCTCTCTGTTACAAATTGTTTTTGATATAATTATGTTCAAATATAATAGACCATTAATATTTTCTACTAAATTGTTTACTGAAGATATGAATGAAAGAGATTACAGAAAAGTAGAGAGAGGCAGAAATAATATTTGATATATGGCACTAAATAAAAAGTTTATTGCATTATTTTCTCGCATATATAACTAGACTTAAACCATGTACGGGTTGCATCTTTACAATAGTAAAAATGAGCAAATTTTCAAAAGACACATTTATTAAATCACTTATAAAATATATAAAAGGATGAAGCAGAAAGAATTCAATATCTTTCACTAAAAAGAATTGGAGTTTAATATTTTGTGAAGTAATATTTGTTCATAACAGCCAACTTACTACTCACTTCTTATAAGTAACCATTAGCTGGTTATTTTGAGCTGCTCTTTTGCTTACATTTTCAACCATTTTTTTATGGCAAATTCTTTTTTCAGTTTATATGATGTGGCCATAAGCCACATCATATTGAAATGTTGATTCTCATGAAATCACTAAAGTTAAGCAACTTCAAGCCAGATCTGTACCTATATGCCTTGGATATGTAATAAATAATGGCTTGGAATTGGCAGTTAAAGAGACAAGTTATAATTCCACTTAGGTTTGTTATATTCACTTATGTGTAAATACCCCTAAGAAAAGCATGAATTCACCTGTTCCCCGAGTTATAGATTCATTAGTATGACGTATATCAGTAAATCACTATTATCTCCAAAACATTTGTACAATGCAAAAATATTTTCTGGCTTTAAATAATCTTTAAAAAGATTGATAAGCCATAAAAAGCAACTCATTCTCTTTGTAATAATTTTAGGCTAACAAACATGGAAAATTTTCAATCGGGTTCCAGTCAGGGGACTGACTCGGCTACTTAAATAAATGGATTTTATTTTTAAATCACTGTTTGGTTGAACTGATGTTAGATTTCATACTGCTGTTCAGCTGAAACCCAACCTAGTGTTTTAATTTAAAATTCTTGGCTGATGTAAAGAGGTTTTTGTTCATGGCTATATTCAATTTTCCTTCAATTGTATGAATTCATCATGTACCATACTATTGTATGAATTCATCATGTACCATACTATTATATGAATTCATCATGTACCATACTATTGTATGAATTCATCATGTACCATACCATTGTATGAATTCATCATGTACCATACTATTGTATGAATTCATCATGTACCATACTATTGTATGAATTCATCATGTACCATACTATTGCATGAATTCATCATGTACCATACTATTGTATGAATTCATCATGTACCATACTATTGCATGAATTCATCATGTACCATACTATTGTATGAATTCATTATGTACCGTACTATTGTATGAATTCATCATGTACCATACTATTATATGAATTCATCATGTACCATACTATTGTATGAATTCATCATGTACCATACCATTGTATGAATTCATCATGTACCATACTATTGTATGAATTCATCATGTACCATACTATTATATGAATTCATCATGTACCGTACTATTGTATGAATTCATCATGTACCATACTATTGTATGAATTCATCATGTACCATACTATTGTATGAATTCATCATGTACCATACTATTATATGAATTCATCATGTACCATACTATTATATGAATTCATCATGTACCATACTATTGTATGAATTCATCATGTACCATACTATTATATGAATTCATCATGTACCGTACTATTATATGAATTCATCATGTACCATACTATTGTATGAATTCATCATGTACCGTACTATTGTATGAATTCATCATGTACCATACTATTGTATGAATTCATCATGTACCATACTATTATATGAATTCATCATGTACCATACTATTGTATGAATTCATCATGTACCGTACTATTATATGAATTCATCATGTACCATACTATTGTATGAATTCATCATGTACCGTACTATTATATGAATTCATCATGTACCGTAATATTATATGAATTCATCATGTACCATACTATTATATGAATTCATCATGTACCGTAATATTATATGAATTCATCATGTACCATACTATTATATGAATTCATCATGTACCATACTATTGTATGAATTCATCATGTACCATACTATTGTATGAATTCATCATGTACCATACCATTGTATGAATTCATCATGTACCATACTATTGTATGAATTCATCATGTACCATACCATTGTATGAATTCATCATGTACCATACTATTGTATGAATTCATCATGTACCATACTATTGTATGAATTCATCATGTACCATACCATTGTATGAATTCATCATGTACCATACCTATTGTATGAATTCATCATGTACCATACCATTGTATGAATTCATCATGTACCATACCTATTGTATGAATTCATCATGTACCATACTATTGTATGAATTCATATGTACCATACTATTGTATGAATTACTATTATATATTGTAATTGAATTCATCATGTACCATACCATTGTATGAATTCATCATGTACCATACCATTGTATGAATTCATCATGTACCATACTATTGTATGAATTCATCATGTACCATACTATTGTATGAATTCATCATGTACCGTACTATTGCATGAATTCATCATGTACCATACTATTGTATGAATTCATTATGTACCGTACTATTGTATGAATTCATCATGTACCATATTATTGTATGAATTCATCATGTACCATACCATTGTATGAATTCATCATGTACCATACTATTGTATGAATTCATCATGTACCATACCATTGTATGAATTCATCATGTACCATACTATTGTATGAATTCATCATGTACCATACCATTGTATGAATTCATCATGTACCATACTATTGTATGAATTCATCATGTACCATACTATTGTATGAATTCATCATGTACCATACTATTGTATGAATTCATCATGTACCATACCATTGTATGAATTCATCATGTACCATACTATTGTATGAATTCATCATGTACCATACTATTGTATGAATTCATCATGTACCATACTATTGTATGAATTCATCATGTACCATACCATTGTATGAATTCATCATGTACCATACTATTGTATGAATTCATCAAGCTGTATACTATTACATTGCTACCTCCATGCATTACAGTTTGGATTCTTCATTATTTTATTATTCTTCTTCTAAATTTGTTGATGTGAATAAAGATCAAATTGTTCTAACATGATTTCAGTAGATCAACAAATATTATTCCTGCAGTTATCTGGCTTATATAAATGCTCCTAAGATAAGTCAATATGTGAGACTACTTCCTTCTGAGGTGGTACTTTTCATATTCTAGGAGTTGACCAATCATATGTATCACTGTCAGCTTCTTGTCTAACTATTGTTTCTGATGCTCAAATATTTTTTCAAACATTGTTTTTAGTATGGTTGTTTCTTACAATTCATTTGTCAGCTCAGCAGGGAATCTTTTGAGAGCCCCCAAAACCGATGGCAGTTCACTGTTAAACCACTTTCCTTCTATTCCAGTGATGATTGACAAAGTTTTAGTGATGGTTCTGTAACTTTTCCTTTTACAATGTGGACTAACTAGAGTAAGTCTCTAGTCTTTGGAAGATTCCATAGATTTTGTCTTTATGGTTACTATTCCAATGATGCGTATTTGTCAACTGATAGATTGTTCCATCTATTTCAAGAACACTAAGCACACACACACACACACACACACACAGACACATACACACACACACAACTCAATTCTGAAAACTATCATTTTAGTGACCAATTATTAGAATATACTGATTTTGTTAAATGTCTTGGGGTCATAAAGTCTTCAGGCCATGACATATATATATATATATATATATATATATATATATATATATATATTAAATTTGATATATTTCTGAGGAGAAGATCTCAGTGATAATATAGCATTTGTAGATATAGACAATGTGAATATAGGAATAAACATTGTATCAAATATTCATCAGATACATTGCAGATATATTGCAAAATCCAACTGCACAAAATATTCAGCAGAAATACTGTAAAAGTTAGGAATAGCTACAGACTAAAATAAAAAAAATACAACAGAAAAATGGCTTTGGAAAAGAAACCCTGTATGCAACTTGAAAATAAAGTATGAATGCCCATGAAAAGATAACAGCCTAGAGACTAACATAATATACCAAGTTACTTAAGATCTAAAGGAAACCCTGAAAATAAAAAAAAATAACAAGTTGACACAACCATTTACTCTTGTCTTAGTGGCAAGTCTTACAGACCTGATAAAGTAAACCTAGCAACTGCTCTCAGAAATTGGGTGAACTAGGACAAGAAATTGGGTGAACTAGGACAAGAAATTGGGTGAACTAGGACAAGAAATGGCACATAAATTTGAATGCCTCCAAAACAAAACTGCTTTCATTTAATCACCACGGTAATCCTTTTCTGCTTGCCATTAGTACGGCTGATGCTAAACTCAAGGAGAGCAACGCTACACATTCTTGGGCTCATGCTTTCCACTGACATGAAGTGGAGTTATATTGAATCAATTACTCCCTTTACTGCCATGAGAGTTGACTCACTGTGTTGTGTCTATAAATTTTTTTCATCAGTATTCATCATGCACACTTAAACATCTACTGCTTGCCCATGTATTGAATACATCATCTCATGCGATTGCTGTATATATCTCTAGATTCTTGACAAAACTCCAAGAATGAACTTTGAAACACAATTTTTTTAAAATGAGAATACCAGGTGTAATAAGCTTTGATACGTCGGGTAGTGTAATGGATGATGGCTCGGAGATGTTAATTGGAAAGCCTAGTTCCAATTCCTGTTGGGTTTGTTATATTTACTGACACACAAATAACCATGGGAAATGTATGAATCCACCTCTTCCTCCCTCAGCTATAGGTTAATTAGTAAGACATATCATTAAAACTATTATTAATTAACAGGATATGCATACAAAATATTTAAATTTAGGCATTAAATAACCGATAAAGGTTGATGCCACTAAAAAAGCAACCAAACCAATCAAATGTGGATCTGTAATGTATTTAGTCCTGACCAAGCATCTTATTTTCAGTCACTTTTTCATTGTCATAATGTGGCTTCCCTTTGTATTTTTGACAAATATTTTCATGGCAACTGTTTTCCCCCTGTTGCTTTGATTACATGAATTTAAGCAAAGATGTTCCAGTTGAATTCCTTGCATTCACTTACACGCAAATACCCCTGGGAAAGGTATTAATCCGTCTCTTCCCTCCATTTATGGGTTAAATAATAGGACAGATTGAGTTCTATAGCCTTGGCTGGCAACCAGTCTACCACAGAAAGCAGTGGCAACCTACTGCGGGATAATCTTCTGCCCAGTCAGTCATGTCTCGAAAGAGACATGATCACACAAGCGTGTATAATGTATGGCACTCAACTGACTGACTGACTGAAGAGGACACATAACAGGATAGATTGGGTTCTATAGCCTTGGCTGGCAACCAGTCTACCACAGAAAGCAGTGGCAACCTACTGCGGTATAGTCTTCTGCCCAGTCAGTCTCTTTCAATACATGATCGCTCAAAGCGCATTTCACGTATGGCACTTAACTGACTGAATGACTAGATCGGCAACTAGGTCTCTCCGTTTTATTGTTAAGCTAACTAGATTTCTTGCTTCCTTGCTGCCTTCAATCTTAAAAAATTTAAACACAACATTAATTGCATTCTTCAGTATTTCTGAAACATGTTCCTTGATATTTTTTTCCTAACTTCTCCTCACTAAAGTCTTCTCATTGTCTTTCACTGCGTATAACTAAAAATGCCATGCATTCTAGTAACAGTATATCCTTGCTTAGGGTGTAATAAAACAAAAAATTGAAATAACAGAAGATACCAGGGAAACAGAAGAGCTACTCAAACAAAACTGTTTAACAAACAGAATTAAAATAGTACAGCTCTCTTAAAAAAAACTTTGAAAATTCTTTTCCTACTTTCCTTTACTACTCAGTGGTCTACATAGAGAGCCCACCAAAGAAGTAGTGACACAAAGTCTGAAGATTGCTTGAGGTGTGAAACTGACAGTTTCCATCTAGTGTAGATTAATATACCCATACTATCTATATCTATATTGGAGGCCATCTACATTAAATCAAAGAAACCCAAACTTAATAAAATAATGTTTAAATCTGGTCGTAACACATTACATTGCATTTGAATAAATGGTTCTGTTAACATTTCAAGCTCTCACACAGTGTGACATTATAGAACTGCATTACAAATTTATGAACTGTATTTGCTTTTTGGTAACTGTTATTGTTGTTTAGCAAAGTTTTATGTCAACACAAGATAAAATCATTTTTGATGGTGGATTTTTTTTATGTTAACATCCCTGTAAGCTCTCTGAAGATGGCTCATGTGAGCCGAAAGCTTAGAACCAACATAATAAAAAAATATCTAAATGCTGGAGAATTTTTGTCTTTATTTTCACCTGAAATTAAAGCCAAAATACAATGTTTAGACTGGCCCATGATTAAACATAATAGACATTCATTGTTTCTTATATTTAATAGTATATGTTTAGAAGATATATAAATATATAGAGAAAAGGAATTTTTTGATTTATATTTGTGCTTGTCTCTCTCTCTCTCTCTCTCTTTTGCTCTCTCTCACACACACACACACACACACACACACACACATATAAAACATATATTGTTAAATATAACATACAATGAATGTCTATTACATTTAATCATGAGCCATTTTAAACATCGTATTTTAGCTTTAATTTCTGGTGAAAATAAAGACAAAAATTGTCCAACATCTAGATTTGTTTATTATTTTGATATATTTTTTATTATTATTTGGATGTCTTAACTCCATCATTGATCAACAAATTAAAATGTATCTTAATAAACTTAATAATACCTCTAACAAAAGTTATAATATTAATAATAATAGTGTACAGCAAAATAAATATAGCACTATCAACTTATTGCAACCAGATGCATAATAATTATAAACATGATGAAACAACATTCAAAAATGTAGTAGGTAGAAAAGTAAAGCCCAATAATAATAATAAACAAATTAAGCTCATCATATATTAAAAAAGTTGAAATAATTGACCTCATAGTCTCGAATAACCCTACAACCAAACAACTAAATTCTCTACAAAAAACCAATGTAGTGTATCAATTCACATTTTAGTATCAGGGATTTTATCTCTGATACTAATAATAAACCCACTACAAAATGCACTACATATATTGATTTTACTACAACCACTCTCTTCCGTAGACTTACCTGTCACCTTTCTCTATCATGAATCTATTAAATGACATTTCTTAAAAAAACATAGCCATGTACATAATATTAGACAGATTTTAGTTGATAACACAATAATACTCACACATGCACACAGTAAAAAGAAATTTCATATACTAGAGGCCATCTCTATCATTAAATCAAAGCGACCCACATGCAATAAAATCACATTTCAATCTGGTCACAACATATTACATTGCATTTAGCCATATGGTTCTGTTGTTAACATTTCATTTTCTAATGTGGCGTGATGTCATAGAACCACATTACTAATTTATGACCTGTGTCTGTTATTCAGTGACTGTTATCATCACATAGCAATGTTTTATCTCAACACAAGAGAATATCCTTTTTGATGGTGAATATCTTTATGCTAATGTCCCTACAACCACTCTAAAGATGGTTTATATGAGCCAAAAGCTTTAGACCAGTGTCATAAAAAAATATCCAATTGTTGGAAAATTTCTGTCATTATTTTACTAGAAATTTAAGCTAAAAAATGATGGTGATTATATGGCTCCTGATTTGACATAATAGACATTCATTGTTTGTTATATTTAACAATATAAATTTAAATAATTATCTGCTGCCTGAATACACTACATATATATTTTCTAAACATAAGAGACAATGAATGTCTATTATGTTTAATCATGAGCCATTCTAAACATCGTATTTTGGCTTTAATTTCAGTTGCAAATAAAGACAAAAATTATCCAACATCTGGATAATTTTTTATTAAGTTGGTTCTAAGCTTTCGACTTACATGAGCCTCACTCATACACACAGTAAAAACACCTTCAGATATTGGAGACCATCTACATTAAATCCAAACAACCCACACTTAATAAAATCATGTTTAGTCCTTGTAACCTCTCTGAAGATGTCTCATGTGAGCCGAAAGCTTAGAACCAACTTATTAAAAAATTATCCAAATGTTGGAGAATTGTTGTCTTTATTTTCAACTGAAATTAAAGCCAAAATACGACGTTTACGATGGCTCATAATTAAACATAAAGGACATTCACTGTCTCTTATATTTAATAGTATATGTTTAGAAAATTATCTGCTGCCTCAATACACTAAATATATATATAATGAGTGCAAAGTATATATACATATACATATAATGAGTGCAAAATTACAGAGGCAATGTTTCTTGTATATATATTCATATATATATATATGTATATTATTATGCATCAGGTCTTAGTAAACTTGTTGCCACATTAATATATATATATATATATATGTGTGTGTGTGTGTGTGTGTGTGTGTGTGTGTGTGTGTGTGTGTGTGTGTGTGACTAAAAAAGAAGACAAGAGGAAAACTATATTTTTCTTGCCTGTGCGTTTTGTCTTGAAACAGATTTTATAAAGGTGAAGAGCTTAAATGAATTTTATTACAAAAAAAGTATTTATAAACAAATATTGTTGGTACTAGAAAAAATGCTCATAAATATTCATTAGATTAACTGAAATTATTAAACATTTATAAAATGTCATTGTTCATGTTTGAAGACAATGTTTTTAGGTGCAGTATAATGTTATGTTATGAGATGTTAAAATAATGGAAATTAACTGTTTTCTTTCAATTTTTTTATATGTTTTTTATATGTTGCTTTATATGTCTATGTGTTTCTGTAGTAAATATGTTGTCATTCGTGTGTGCATATATATAAATATTTTCTTTTTCTAAACATATACTGTTAAATATAAGAGACAATGAATGTCTATTATGTTTAATCATGAGCCGTTCTAAACATCATATTTTGGCTTGAATTTCAGTTGAAAGTAAAGACAAAAATTCTCCAACATTTGGATAATTTTTTATTAAGTTGGTTCTAAGCTTTTGGCTCACATGAGCCATCTTCAGAGAGGTTACAAGGACGTTAAAATTATCCAAATGTTGGAGAACTTTTGTCTTTATTTTCAACTGAAATTAAAGCCAAAATACGATGTTTAGAACGGCTCATGAGTAAATATAATAGACATTCATTGTCTCTTATATTTAACAGTATATGTTTAGAAAATTATCTGCTGCCTCAATACACTATATATATATATATATATATATATATATATATTTGGGCAACAATCTTTCTTTTAAACATGTTTTGTTTGAAATGACTGACAAGGAAGATTTTATTAATTTTTCCAGTATTCTTACATTTCCTTGTTAATGAAGATAAGATGTGTAAAAATATACCATAATTATTGACATTTTAAGAGCTTTCAGCTACTTCACTGGCCATTTTCAAAGATGTTATTTTTCTGATGTTGTTATTTTGGCCTCATGTTCTAACTGTAACATAATGTTTGCATTTTTAAAGCTATTATGTAACCTGTGGGCATCATGTGAGCATCTGTCTATTTTTTTAAAAAAAACTTTCTAAACTCCATTTTTCACTGTTAAATAATTGAATAATGTTAAATAATGTGAAGTTGATGGTAGGAGAAAATTGTTTGATACATAGTTCCTGAAGGTGTTTTGATATTGTGATTTAAATAGTATTTTTCTATTTTCAACACAGATTTTTCTTAAGGATTATTGTAAATTATTGGTTTATAAATATTTTTTTTATTGCACTATTATCAGGTTGGTGGCATGTAAGGCATCAACTCAAAAAAGTGGTAGTATCAACCATCGTATAAATATCTAATCTAATCTAAACTTATTTATAAATGGAACCTTGTCTATGTTTGCGTGTATCTTTGTGTGTGTATCCGTTACCTATAGACTCTGAAACGGCTGAACCAATTTTCTTGAAAATTTACACAGTTGTACTATAAGTGTCTGCGAGTGTTCTTAGATAAGTTTTGTGTCGTGGTACCCCTGATAAATATTGAAAATCGATAATCGAAAAAATTGTGTTATAGAAGGAGTGGTCCGATTTTAATCAGACTTAATACACTCATAGACAAAGACATAAGAAACGATATTCAGAAATTTCAAGGTTGCAGTTCTTACAATGTTGCAGAAATTTTGATATCAATACCAGGAAACCAAAATTTGACTTACATCTTTTCATTTTTCTTTCCGTCTACGGTTTCGCTTTAACTGGAAATAACTATTGCTTTTTAGTCTTTCGTGCCAACATCCAAAGAGTCTGAGCTCCAGGATCATGGATTAGTTTTAAAGCTTTCATTACACCTGAGCAACGCCGGGCTATACTGCTAGTATATATATATATATTATAAACCAGACTGTTCCACGTACAATTACAAATATTTTTAATAAAATATAAATATAGACTTACAATAAAGTTCCCATCTTTAATTAATTCAACCTATGTAACATTTCAAAATCTTATAGATATAATACTAAATGTCATTTTGTTTCATTTTTTTAAAAATTCATTTTTAAATGCATTATTTCATATTATTCTTCCTATCTATGTGAATTATTTTACTATTTTAAAGAAAGCTATAGAGTATCAAATAGCTCTTGGTGCACCAAACATTAACCAAAAATCTTCAGGAAATACTGCACAGTTTTGGATGATGCTTTAAGCTTCTCTTTCAGATGTGGTCATTGTACTGCTTTTCTCCAACTAATATTAAAATTCATTTTTTCATTACATTCAATGATTCAAAAAGGAATCAATTTCCTATCCATGATCGTGATTAATGCAGACATGTCTGAATTTTTTGTTTCTCATTTTATGTAAAATCAAACACATTTATCAAGTTGTTTTCTTGCCAGAGTCACAAAAAATACTCTTTTCTGTGAGTAATCTGACTCAAGCAATTGGAACACTGATCTAAAGTTCTAGCTGACTTCTTTTGGTTTTCTAAACAATATTCCCCACTTGAAAAGATTTGAAATGAAAATGCTACCATTAATTCATGAATATCGTTGTCCCCATTGAAGTTCTTGTATGGCACAACTTGACCTGATTCAAGTTGAACAAGTAAAAATAATGAGCTGGAAGAACATTGCATATGTACATTTAAAAAATATAGTAAAATTAATTGAATGAATTTAAAATTCTACTGATCAATAAATATTATTAAAAATAAAATATCAATATGGAATGTTGTTTGTGAAAAATGGTAAAAGTTTCTGAAGAAACAAAATATTATATATTGCATGATGGGAGCACAAATTTGGAAATCAGGTAAAAGGTGAGCTGAGATCATAGTACAATAAAAAAAGTAGACCTCAGTAAAATAAAAACAAGAAAAATTAAGTTTGAAAATGTCCTGAAAACAAATCCGGATAAAAATTATAATTAATACAGAAAGTGAATTAATTAAAAAAGCAATGAAATGAAGTTCCTTTTGTGAATATAAGGAAAAAGATAAAATATTTTAGAACACTGGCGAAAATTTGAAGGCAATAAAACTAACATCAATTAAATATGCCAAAAAGAAACTTGTCAGTTGACCAGAAATCTTTGTGTTTTTTTTTACAATGATATTCAGCCTGTACAAGGCCTGGGAACCACTTAAGGTAGAAGGTTACAAAGTAAGAGGCACAGTTGATATGTTACAGATAGTTTGTTTAGATATGCACAAAGAATAATGGTTAACCCTAGATTTGAACAAGTTCAAATTGTAGTGATTGAGAAAACATTCCACAAAGCAACAGTTTGTGCAAAGAAGCCGCTCAAGTTGAACTTACATCTCACCAATGGAATATGAAGGGTGGTTTGCTACAATATGCATAGCATGGTGGGGGATCCTAAAGTTAGAAATGATAGAACTAAGGGATTTAGTTAATCTCAACACTTTCCATGGAAATAAGAATAGAGTAATGAGAGTTTTGTGATATTTCATCTGTGAAAAAAGAATTGTAGGGTGGAAAATAATTTGTCACCCACAAGGACATGGAGGCACCTTTGAACTCTGTTGAAACTGGAAATGGGCAGCTCTTACCTATTTATGGTATCAGTAGAGGAAGGCAGCGGATAACATATTTGCATCAGGTGGTTGACGGAACGGGGGTTGCCAGGAGTAACAGGAGCAAACATATTAAGAGCCACAAGGGATAGAGAGATGTAGAGAATCATGATCGCCTATGTCCGGAAGGGACAGGGCACATAGAAGAAGAAGAAGACTTTGTTTTAAGTATGATTTGGCTCTTGTAAATGGACAAGATAGCAGGTACTTACTGGAGTGGCACAAGGAACTGTGTGTTGTGTAGATATTGACTTTGAATGACAAGTCAGGGAGCCGAGTTTGAATTCTAGTTGAATTCCTTGCATTCACTTATGCACAAATACTCTTGGAAAATTGATCTCTTCCCTCTATTTATGGGTTAAATAATAGGACAGATTGTGTTCTATAGCCTTGACTTTCAACCTGTCTACCACAGAAAGCAATGGCAACTTACTGCGGGATATTCTTCTGCCCAGTCAGTCATGTCTCTTTCAAGACATGATCACCCAAAGCGTGTATCACGTATGGCACTTATCTGTCTGACAGGGAACTGACAATTTTCCAGCATATTTAGCAGTGGATCATATGTATGAGTTTCACTTAAAAATCCCAATAGAGGCTCAAGGCATGAGAACATTTGTTCTTCATGATTGGAGGTAGTTCAGAATTGTGCTCAATATGGAGCTACACTCATTCTGCAAAACTGACTGCTGTCCACCTTTTTTTTTTTTTTTTATAAGCGTTTCACCCCGAGCAAGGCATGTCACTGCCACTACTGCGCAGGGGGCTACATAGAGTGGAGAAAGGATGATTAAATATAGGAAATGTCAGAGGGTGGATGATAGGCGGGTAGGGATACCGAGAATGGTTAAATATAGGAACTGTCAGAGGGTAGGTGATAGGCGGGTAAGGATACCGAGAATGAGGGTTGGGTAGATGAGAGTGTTCTGAGAATAATTGGGAGTTAGTGTGATAGGAGGTGTCTATTGGCCCTACATTTAAACACCTGGAGATTGTAGCTGTCGGGAAAGCAGACTTGTGGAAGGGAGTTCCACAGGTGAGAAGCGTGAGAAAAGAAGCTGTTGGAGTAGAATTTACGGTTACATCTTATTTGTTGTCAGAAAATTAAAAAAGAAGTCATCCTAATTGAACAGTCTCTAACCTTCTCAGATATTATCCAGCAGAAATAATATCCCAGCAAAAAAATGATATCTATTACTAAAAATGCTATACAAGGATCCAGCAGAAATAATATCCCAGCAAAAAAATGATATCTATTACTAAAAATGCTATACAAGGATCCAGCAGAAATAATATCCCAGCAAAAAAATGATATCTATTACTAAAAATGCTATACAAGGATCCCTTGACTGATGTACATTTGATTAATTTACTAAAATTTTTATCTACCAAAATTGAATTAGTGCATACATAATACTCAATTATTGTGGTGAAACATTCTTCAGTTTAACTGTAGTAATTGAAAATTGAATTATACTGATGTACTAATTAGACACACTAATTGAGGAATTCCTGTAGATGAGAATGGAAAAATAACATTCTTACAAAAACAATATTTGGGAAATAATAGAAATTGTTATAAGTTTACATTTCAAATTCTAGAAGAGTTTACAAAATTAATTGGTGAAAATCTTATGTAATATCAAATTTATATCAAGTTGTATGTAAAAAAAAAATACTTCTTATATAAAGAAATGACAGAGACGTTGCTCTAATAATCATTGTTAAGAATATCATTGACAGAATATGTTAGCAACAAGGAAATCTAAAAAAAAAAGTAGGAACCATAAAGAAATTATACTACTAGAAAGTGATAGCTTAAATTTCTGAGATACATAATGAAGAAAGAGGGTCTGGAGAATTTAATACTCACAGGTCATACTGAAGGCAAAAAAATTGGAGGGACATAGCAAGTGATCGGCATAAGTTTAGTTAGATGGATGGCAGAAGGACAAAAAAAAGCAGAGCCAGTGTGAGGGTCTCACAGAACCCCACTGAATCTATGATGCCACTTAATACATCTCAGTTTTCATAAAGTAGTACTCAGATAAACTTAAAAAATTATTTTAACTTAATTATGCACAATAATGGATTATATGCAACATAGTGTGTATCTAAATACAAATTAGAGACATGCTATAATAGATGATTTTATCTTAAATAAATCAACAATGTTTTGTTGCAGTTTTTAACATCAACTCAAGATTTTTTTAGTTAAAAGTTGAATAATTTTAACAAGTTCAACATTATGGATAAAATACTGATTTTTATATACTGTTTTTTCAAAGCTTAGCTTGAGCAAAACAATTTTTCAACATTATGGATAAAATACTGATTTTTATATACTGTTTTTTCAAAGCTTAGCTTGAGCAAAACAATTTCACAGATTTAGACAAAAAAATAAAGCAGTATCAAAGTCAAAATTTGCAAAAATTTTTCATCTGGTAAAAGTCAGTTGTGCTTAGATTAATCTGTAATATATACAAATATAGGTAGAAAAAATCAAATTTTGATAAGATAGCAAGGGTCCGGTAGCACTTCTTAGGGGCCCACACCTCAGGTTTGGGTCTCCCCATGTTTTCTGGTCTGTGGTTTTAAGGCTAACGCACCAGCCCCAACAAAGAGTGACGATAGAATCAAAAATTACTTAGAGCAACAAAAGGCTGTAGAGAGCCATGATAGCTCATCTTCTCAAAGAACATTATACATAAATTATTAAAAATAAAAAAAGCGAGAGACTAAATGTTACATATTGTCAAAGAGCACATATTAATATGTAAAATAATTTTTTTATTTTTTGGGGATTTTTGCTAATCAAATACTAGCTTTTATTATTTTTAATTTTTCTGATTTATTTATAAACTAATTTAAAGCTGCATTCCATGTTGAATTTTAAACTATTATTTGCAGAGGACAAAGTATAACTCTGGCCCAAAACTAAAGAAATCTCTAGTCCAGCTTAGAAAACAGAAATTATAATTTTGAAGAAATAACGTTTCAGTTCAGTCCATGAAACTTTAAAATCTTACATCAACTCTGATTTGGGATATATGTCTAATTCCTGACTGATTTGGTTCAAAACTTTGATTTGGGATAAAAACTGAGTTCTTTAAATCACAGAATCCATTGAACTTCAAAACCTCACATCACAAAACCTCTCACTTTAACTCTGATTTGGGATATACGTCTAATTCCCGACTGATTTGGTTCAAAACTTTGATTTGGGATAAAAACTGAGTTCTTTAAATCACAGAATCCATTGAACTTCAAAACCTCACATCACAAAACCTCTCACTTTAACTCTGATTCCTTAGCATTTTGAAGAAATCAAATTGATTTCCTCAGTTCACAAAGTTCTGGAAATATTTTAAACTAAATTTAAAACAAACTTTTTTAAATTCACAAAGTTTTTGTGTTATTTTAAATATAATATGAATTAAAAACTTTTAAAAGCACTAATACTTTTAAGTTATTTTAAAATCTAAATTTTAATTGTTTCCTCCTCATCTGAAACACAAATCCCTCCTTCCCTCTCTTTTGATGAAGATATATTTCTGTATTTCTGAAATCCATTTTGTACTTTATCCAGGTTTAGTTTATTTTTATTTTCTTTCCTAGTCAAATGTTTTTTTTTTATCTCTCTCTCTCATTATTTATTATCTAAATCTAAACTGAAACTTTATCTGTGTGTGTATATGTGTATGTGTATCCATTACTTATAGACTCTGAAACCGCTGAACCGATTTTCTTGAAAATTTACACAGTTGTACTATAAGCATCTGAGAGTGTTCTTAGTTTGGTTTTGTGTTGAGGTACCCCCGATAAATATCGAAAATCGATAATCAAAAAAATTGGGTTATAGAAGGAGTAGCCCGATTTTAATCAAATTTGATACACTCATAGACAAAGACATAAGAAATGATATTCAGAAGTTTCAAGGTTGCAGTTCTATCCTTGGATGACTTATTTAACTCTGATATTGAAAATCGATACCCCGATATCCTACCGGGTCTGATCAAAACCAGTGTTTTAGCCCTTTTATTTTAGTTTTTGCTTCGGATTTGGCTCTAAGTAGGTATAATTATAGTTCTTAGTCTTAGCCATGACTCCATTTACTGAGACTTATTTAGCCTTAAAAATTCAGTTTACTGAAAAAAACTTATTTGATATTGATACCAGGAAATCAAAATTTGACTTACATCCATTCATTTTTCTTTCAGTCTACGGTTTTGCTTTAACTGGAAACAACTATTGCTTTTTAGTCTTTCGTGCCAATGTCCAAAAAGTCTGGAGTCTAGGACTATGCATTAGTTTTAAAGCTTTCATTACACCCGAGCAATGCCGGGCTGTACTGCTAGTTTATTTTATTTATAACTATTCTAATAATTCTCAGCTTATTCTAATATATGTTTTGTCTATATCTATCTCTTTTTCTGTCTAGTGTTATCTATTTATATATATCTGTTTATACATCCTAATTTTTATCAGTTATTCTCTTTTTATCTATCATAATTGTTCTCAAATTATTACTTCCGATCCGATGCTTTATCTATCTATCTATCTATCTATCTATCTATCTATCTATCAAAGACTTCATATCTATCTATCTATCTATCTATCTATCTATCTATCTATCTACCAAAGACTTCATATCTATCTATCTAACTATCTATCTATCTCAGTTGATTATTCCCTCTGCTTTTTCTATCTATTTATTTATCTATCCTGTTCATATATTTTGATCTGGCCAAATCTATTTACCTGTCAACCTTTTCTTTTGTATATGTCAATCTGCTACCATTGTACATATCAGTGAGTCAGTTGAGTTCCATACGTGATACACGCTCGGGCAATCATGTCTCGAAAGAGACATGACTGACTGGGCAGAAGATTATCCCGCAGTAGGTTGCTTTCTGCGGTAGACTGGTTGCCAGCGAAGGCTATAGAACCCAATCTATCCTGTTATGTATCCTCTTCAGTCAGTCAGTCAGTTGAGTGCCATACGTGATACACGCTTAGGTGATCATGTCTTGAAAGAGACATGACAGACTGGGCAGAAGATTATCCTGCAATAGGTTGCCATTGCTTTCTGCAGTAGACTGGTTGCTAACCAAGGTTATAGAACCCAATCTGTTCTGTTATTTAACCCATAACTGGAGGGAAGAGATGGATTAATACCTTTCCCAAGGGTATTTGCGCGTAAGTGAATGCAAGGAATTCAACTTGGCTCCCCAATTTCTCATTCCGAGTCGATATCCACTGCACCACAACGCACATCCCCCATATGTACATATAAAAGTTTATACACTTACACAGAAACACAGAAACTGTGCATATGTGCAGCACAGTATTTTTTTTTATTACTGGTGATCAACTAAAAAGAGATGGACGTTTCGACTCATACACATGTATACACACTTTCAGACAAGTGCATTTAATTTCTTTATAGATTTCCAATGTTCATTGTTCCCACAAAAACGTCTGCTGCAACAATAATTGAACTTTTTCTCTATTTAGATTTTTTTCATGAAATAATTTCAAAGAAATATATTCAAAAATTGCAGAGAGAAATATATTCTAAAATTACTGTTGAATGATTTCATTAGTTTTTCTTTCTATTTTACTTTCCATTTTTTTCCTTTCAGCAAAATATCAAAAAATAACATCATTTTTTTTTAAAGCAGATTATAAAGAGAAATGACTCAGTAGTAGAGCATTGCAATGTGAAAGTAAAGATCATTTCAAAAAATGTGGGAAAATTATGTTTTCTTCTAGAGTCTGTCAGTTGCTCAAGAAGCAGAGGTTATATGGTCAGATGATGAATAGGGTAACCTGTCCAAATATAGAATGTATTCAAAGAAATTGTTCTGTTGATAAATCATTCAATTAAAGACAATAAAGTTTCAGTTTCTGGTACCAGCTACATGAACACTTTTATATAAAAGGGGATAAATTTTTCACACAGTAGAATATATTAGATAAGTGAAGTGACATTTTTATACTCTTAGATCCATTTAGTGTATGAAGTGATTAAGATTAGAGATTTACCAAGTTTTACGCTGGAGAGAGATTAAGGGTTTCAGTTAAGCTTTTGTAATACAAGATGATGATAAATTAGCGGAATTTAAATCAAAAGTTTCTGCAATAGATGTTAGGAAACATGAGATAGTGTATTTGTTTGATCATAGAATCAAAAGTTTCAAGTTTTATAGACAAGAAAACTCTTTATACAAGTGAGAGAAGAAAAAAGACTTTTTTTTTTTAAAGAAAGAAGAATTTTTACTGTTATTAGTAAACTGTTATTCACACTCACAATATACATTGCACTACCGAATTGATCAAGTGGAAGTGTGATGGAGTTGATATTGTAAAATCTTAAGACGATAATTTCTGATAAAATTTCAGCAATATAAATAAATTAGGTGCCCATGTAAAAGTTCTGAGTTTCTTTTTATTCTCTAATGATACCAAATATCAATTTTTAAAACTTTTTACAGTGAAGTTCACTTTGTAAAAAGCCCAAGAGTCACTCAAGGTTGAGGGTAATATAGTCAGTCAGTTAAGTGCCAAATGTGATACATGCTTTGAGCGATCATGTCTCGCAAGAGACATGACAGACTGGGCAGAAGATTATCCCACAGTAGGTTACCACTGCTTTCTGCAGTAGACTGGTTGCCAGCCAAGGTTATAGAACCCAATCTGTCCTATTATTTAACCCATAACTGGAGGGAAGAGATGGATTAATACCTTTCCCCAAGGGTAATTGTGCATAAGTGAATGCAAGGAATTCAACTAGAATTCGCACTTGGCTCCCTGAGTTGTTGTTTCGAGTTGATATCCACTGCACCACAATGCACATCTGAAATAATAGAGTAAGAGGCAAAATCTAGGTGGATATGTGGGGAAGATAATGGTTAACCCTAGTCTAGAAGTAGACTGGTTGCCAGACAAGGCCATAGAACCTAATCTGTCCTATTATTTAACCCATAACTGGAGGGAAGAGATGTCTCTGATGCTCGAAGATTTACCAAATTTTTCCAAGAAATCTTTGACTGCTATTTCTATCTTTCATATAATCCTGCTTAAAGCATCACTGGAAGGGTACCAGATCAAGGGTACTTTTGAAGGGTGCCTTATTTATAAGGATACATTTCCTATAAAAGCAGTGGGGGTAGAACTCATTATTAAATTTGGTTGTTGAATGTTTTCATACACTTTTTGTACAATTTCGTAGAATTTTTGTCTCTGGTCTTATAATTTTGATTATGTGTAAATCGCCTCATTTTATAAAAATGTAAATTTCTAAATAAAATGTTTGGAATATAGCTTTTTGTTTCCATAACCTTTTAGATTGTAGTATTGGTAACCTTAAGTGGGAGGAGTTTAAAATCTATCCATAAAAAAAATATTTCTTTTTAAAGATTTTTAAGTGGTCTTAAAATTTTGATCAGGAGTGTACAAGTGTAAGTTATACAAACCCAAACTAAATATTTTTAAAAAAGCATCTTTTAATAACATCAATATTTTATATAATAAGTCTATCTTGACTTATTATATAAAATATCTATGTTATTAAAAGATGCTAAAGCTGTAATCCTGTGATATTTTGAGAGGTTACTTTTGAAAATGAACATACTTATATTTTACCAAATGACAGTAAATCTTCATATCACCTTGGCACTTTTCTTTACATCCTTATGATTTTCAGCAAAAGTGTTTGTATGGCTTCTACTTTTTTAAGATTCTTATTTGTTTTAGTCATCCATTGAGGGATTTCCAAATACTTACCTGGGCTTCTACTATTATGGCCATAACTGTTATAATCAATTCCACATTTTCTGGATTTTTCATGTGAGATCTTAGTAGTTTTGTTACCCCTATTTTACTCTGGAAAATTATATACACTTTGACTTTCAAAATGAGCTACTACTACTACTACTACTTGGTTTTTCTTCCCTGTCTTCCCCGTGTCCGAGGGTTGGAAGTTCTGCCATGCCGTCCAGGTCTGATGTTCATTCGCCACCACCCCCGATCCATTGCCTGCTCAGGTTTGAGGCTGGTGGTTTTCAGATCTTCACTGATGCAGTCAGTCCATCTTTTCTGTGGGCAACCTCTAGGGTAGGAGCCCAGGATGACAATGCTCACAACCTTTCTAGGCCACACATTTTGGTCCATGCGCTGAAGGTGGCCATACCAGAACAGTCTGTTCCACCGAAGAACCTCCTCCACACTAGCCAGACCCAGTCTAGACCTCAATGAATGTAAGGGGTCTCTGTCAGAGAGTTCCGAGGCACAGATCCAGTGGATCATGGTGTGATCACTATGGGATAATCTGGTTATATCCTCAGCCGTAACAGGCCATGTCTCATTAGCGTGGAGAAGGATGCATCTCACACACAAATTGTAAACATGGCCCCTGTTGTGCAGAGAGATGCCACGCAGTATCAGAAGAGGCAGCAGCTTCTTTCTGTTTAATACAATATGTTACCAGATCATTACTTAAGAACTGGGGTAAGGGAAAGTAGTAAATGAATTCTATTTGCATAAATTTTGATGCTAATTGATACTTAACATGTGCACTACTTATTTTCTTAAGATTGATCATACTCTCCTGAGAAAATATGCAGTTCTTCATAGATCATTGTCTAACATATTTTTCCCCTCAATTAGGTCTGATTTTCTGACCTGGATTTGAGGATCCCTTTAAATGTCCTTACCACAAATAATGTTTTAATTGTAAAGTACTTTTACACCAAAAGTTTTGTTGTGATATTATAAGATTGACTTATCCATTTTTTACAGTTTATCAACATTTTTTTAGGTTATTTAAATCCAGAGAATATTTTTAAATTGTAAGAATTTTTTGCCAATAATAATGATTGACTGCAACAAGTCATATACTAGTTAACCCATAGCTGGGGAGAGAAATATTAATTCATACCTTTCCTATGCATATTTATGTGTAAGCAAATATAACAAACCTGACTTGAGTTAGAACTCAGCTTAACAATTTCTGATTCTAAGCTGTTATCTAGTACACCATCCCCACATCCAAGCTTACAGCAACTTGCATTCCCAAGTGGTCATTTTCTAGGTACTGACCAGATTTAACATTGCTTAACTTTCATGATCATATGAGAACCAGTGTTTCAACATGATAAAGCTGTAATCCTGTGATATTTTGAGAGGTTATCGTTTCAGTGTGTTAAAAGTTCAGAGTTTTAAAAATATTCTTCCAACATTGAATGACATTGTAGCTATGATTCCGCTTAATCTTATTATTTTAATTAACTGCTATTTGCAAATATATCTTCTTATAGTTGACAAAAATTATCACCTGCACATAACGGATGAATTGATCATTTGATAAGATATAATATTAGATTGCATCACAATCCCTGCTTATGATCAGTAGAATGTGTATAGATCTATTTTAAAGGACAAACACAGCAAAAAAAAAAATTATCCACACTATTATGAAATCAAAATTTATCATAGATTTTACTTAGAACTTTTTTGTTGGACGTTTACAAAATCAAATTTTATTCTTGTTGCTGATTTTTATCATTGTTGTAAAAATCTTTCTCATTATTACAATCAGTTTTATGCCATATTGTATGTTATTTTATCATTGTTATGGCTGATTGTTGCTCATTTTAAATCAAAGATTTAAAGATTTTCTTCTAGTATAAATAAAGTGGTGTTTTCCCTCATAATAAATTATATATGCATTTAGTAAAACTAATCACTGAAAATTAACAGATATCCACCAAAAAATTATATTTTTTTTTATAAAAATGTCTTTTTAAAATTCATTTTTAAGTAAAGAAATATAAACAAAACTTTTTTAAAGTCAGTATTTTTTCTCTTCCTTCTTTTCATACTTTCGCACAAACAAACAAACACAATCCATGCAATACATGTTAAGTTTTTTTAGACATTTTATGATATTTTTAAAATTCTACTATGTTCAGTAAGTTTAAGGATAAGTTTGAGGTTAACATCTGTTATTTTTGTGCTTCAAATCTGTCAGAATTTCACGTTTTACATTTTAATTTTTTTTTTAAATTAGAAAATTTTTAAACTAAAATTTATTATTATTAAAATTATTTTCTGAGTTAATTGTTTTTCATATTTATAAAAATAGTCAGTCCTAATTTTTTATTTCTTTTTTATGAAGAGGAAAGCATGGCCAAATTGTGGAAATTGTTTTTGATTGGCTGCAGTTATTTCATACCTGAGAAATTCATTCTGTCAATATCTGATGCCTTCAGGACAATAATATTGTTCATGTGGTGTGACAAGCAGACAATGACCATTGTGATAGAGGTTAATTGAAGGTTCATGTTAAACCTTTTCTCTCTACATACTCTTCACAAGCTTTACACATGCACAGACAAAGAGATCCAGAAAAGAAAAAAAAGCTATGATGGAGACTTACCATTTAAACTTTCATTAATGTTATATATTATTGTTAATATTATAATGCTTGTCAACATTTGAATGAGATTAATATTGCTAACATTGTTAATGTCTATTATTATTATTATGTCATTTTTCATCATATTTCAATTTCTGCTATGGTCGCACTACCAACCAAGTCTGCGGGAAGACTTAAGGCAGGTTGTGGCATGTTGTTATGGCTCCATTTCATGTTTCTTCTATCTTTTGTATTATCCCTAGCATTACACAGACAAAGTTCTCCTTAGTGTGTGGGCTGTACTTAATAAGACAATTTTTTGTATATCTCTTAAGCTGGGGTTTCCAGGGATTCTTTCAATGTGTTGTTTTGTTCCATTTTTCATCATTCCAAGTGCACATACTATCACTGGCACAACTCTTGTTTTTAATTTCCACATTTTTTCTATTTCAATTTCCAGGTCTTTATATTTTGACTTATTATTATTATTATTAATATTATTATTATTAATGCAGTTTGTTTCACTATTATAATTAATATAATTAATTAATATATTAAAAAAAGGAGTTCTGAAAATACTCTACCTGGCAGCCCTTACCTGCTGCGGCATTTCATTAGCTGAATGGGGTTTGAGTGCTGACACTGATCCTTTCTGCCAGCTTTCAAATTCATGTCCTTGGGGTGAGACTCTCCTTGAGTCTTCAAGGTGAAAATTTCTATCACCATCTGGGTCGGAACCCTTAGTATGCATAACATCAATCCAAGGGTTACCCTGATATGATGGGCACATAAGGTGCCTTTGTTCACTCACACATCTCTCTGTAGGGTTCCCCCCACTAACATGGGGGACACTTCTTCGATGACAGCATCGGAGGATGCATATTGACAAAGAAGCTGTGATAATTACGGACAGCATTACAGATGCCAAAGTGATAATGACCACAAGGTTAAGATGGATCTTATCCTCAGGTTTTATGTGCACTGCGTTTAGCATTTCAGAAGTTTTGTTACTAACAGTTAATGTCAGAAATATAACTGTTGTAGCAGACTGGATGGGGGTGCCACTATCTTTAACCAAAAACTCTAGCTCATATGTCCCTGCATCCTGTTGGTTTAAAACACGTGTAAATGACACAAGACCCGTGTAATGGTTTATAGTGAACAACTGTTTTTCATTGCCTGCCGTGATTTCATATCTAAGAAAGGCATTCTCCCGACTGTCAATATCTGATGCCTTCAGAACTGTAATATTGTTTGTGTGATGTGGGTAGTAGACAACATCCATTGTGAAAGGGTTAATACTTGGGAATGTGAAATAAGGAGCATTGTCATTCTCATCCCTAACTTCAACAATAATATTTACAGTATTGTTTAGTGATGGTATACCATTGTCTTTCACCATCACTTGGAATTTATAGATGTCTTGTAATTCATGATCTAATGATGTGGTTGTAGATATGAATCCATAATCTGTGATTTGGAAAGGTAAGAAATGTTTGCTGTGGGTTATCAAAGAGTAAGTCAACTTGCCCCCAGATCCTAAATCTGGGTCTGTGGCATTGATCGAACCCACTGGAATTTTAGATTTCTTATTCTCATATAGCCTGAATTTGAATGTCTCTTTTGGAAATTGTGGCTGGACATCATTCACATCCCTCACTTGAACAGAGAACTTCTTTTCACTATGAAGAGGTGGTGACCCTTTATCCTGACAGTTTATTACAATATCATGATGATCTTCCATTTCTCGATCCAGTTGATTCTTAATTATTACTTTGTATTTTTTTGAGCCAAGTCGCTGTAATTGAAACTTCTCATGATGTAGGTCACAGTGGATATCGCCATTCTGTCCAACATCATGGTCAGTTACTTTCACATAGGCAATAAAACTACCCACTTCAATGTCTTCGGAAATTGTTGTCAGATTATCAGTTGATGTGAACACGTAATTCACTTCTATCTTTGGAATGTTATTCTGTTGATTTATTACATTAACAAGAACCATGGCCAAAGAACTTAATGGAAGATTACCTTTGTCTGTGGCCTTCACGTACAATTTATAAGTAGTTTTTTGTCCTGACTCAAACTTCTTGTGTAAGAAAATCTGGCCAGTTTTTTCTTTTATCTCAAAATGTGATTGGGCCAATTGGCTGGTCTGTGAACTAAATTCATAAATAATTTCACCATTTTTCCCCAAATCCAAGTCTGTAGCTGATAAGACAACAACAGGTTTCTTTTGATCATAGTCACTGTAAATAGAGACATTGTAGACATTCTGTGAAAAACCAGGAAAATTGTCATTGACATCTGTAACAGTGATGTGGACATCTAATATACTCTGTTTGGAAGGAGACCCACCATCTTTTGCAATTACTTGAATTTTGTAACTGTCTTTAACTTCCCTGTCAAGTCTCTCTTCAAGATTTATAGCAAGCTGTGATGTTCCATCAACACTTTTGGATACAAACAGAGAAAAAGGTTCTTTAATAATTTTTTTCAGTTGATAAGTAATTTTTGAATTATGCACACCAACATCCTTGTCTTTGGCATTAGGTATCAAAACTTTGGTACCTTTCACAACATCCTCTTCAAATTCAATGTGAACCTCTTTTTGTGGAAACTCAGGTTGGTGGTCGTTGACGTCTTGGATGATAATTTTAATTTCCAGCAGCTTAATAAAGGAAGCTCCTTTCCGAACTGCAACATCCATCATTTCAAAACATTCTGCATAACGTGTGCAAAGGGTCTCTGCATCAATTGTCTGAGTTGTGTAGATCTTTCCTGTCTTCCTGGATACACGAAAAAACTGGGAGGTGCCACTTGTTCCCTGTTGCAGTTGACTGAATGTAATTAGGTTATGGTTTTTGGGTAGTACACTGTCCATTGAATGCGTGTCTGCAGCAATGTCCCCTACATAAGTACCTGGACTTTTCCTTTCCTGTACATAATATACCAAGTCCACACAGAGACACACCGGCAGAATGTTAAGAAATGCTAACAACTTCATATTCCAAGTCAATCTGAGCAAAAGAAGGTAGAATCCATTCAGAGGAGTAAAATTTCCATGATACCTGGAACACAAATTAAAAAGAATTAGAAAGAGAAATCAGAAAAGAAATGAGTACAAAAATCATTTAAAAAATGCCGTTTTGTTGGAAACAAAATAAATGAATGCTGAACTGTTATGTAATATCTTTTCTTTTATGTAGTGAATGCAGAACAGTTTTCCTCATGAATGAACACATTTCTGTTCCAGTGACAGAAATTTGGTTCTGCAGAAGTATGCTGAAAATGCTGTCAATGGAGTGTGTAAGAAAAATTGAAAAAAAGTCAGTTAAATCTAGAAAAATGGAAAAAAGTCACTTAAATTTAGAAAAATGGAAAAAAGTCACTTAAATTTAGAAAAATGGAAAAAAGTCACTTAAATTTAGAAAAATGGGAAAAAGTTACTTAAATTTACGAAAATAGAAAAAAAGTCACTTAAATTTAGAAAAATGGAAAAAAGTCACTTAAATTTAGCAAAATGGAAAAAGTCACTTAAATTTAGCAAAATGGAAAAAAATCACTTAAATTTAGGAAAATGGAAAAAAGTCACTTAAATTTAGAAAAATGGAAAAATAGTTGCTTAAATTTAGGAAAATGGAAAAAAGTCAATTAAATTTAGCAAAATGGAAAAAAGTCACTTAAATTTAAGAAAATGGAAAAAAAGTCACTTAAATTTAGCAAAATGGAAAAAAAGTCACTTAAATTTAGAAAAATGGAAAAAAGTCACTTAAATTTAGAAAAATGGGAAAAAGTCACTTAAATTTACGAAAATAGAAAAAAAGTCACTTAAATTTAGAAAAATGGAAAAAAGTCACTTAAATTTAGCAAAATGGAAAAAGTCACTTAAATTTAGCAAAATGGAAAAAAATCACTTAAATTTAGGAAAATGGAAAAAAGTCACTTAAATTTAGAAAAATGGAAAAATAGTTGCTTAAATTTAGGAAAATGGAAAAAAGTCAATTAAATTTAGCAAAATGGAAAAAAGTCACTTAAATTTAAGAAAATGGAAAAAAAGTCACTTAAATTTAGCAAAATGGAAAAAACTCACTTAAATTTAGCAAAATGGAAAAAAAAGTTACTTAAATTTAGGAAAATGGAAAAAAGTCACTAAAATTTAGGAAAATAGAAAAAAATCACTTAAATTTTTTAAAAAATGAAAAAAAGTCACTTAAATTTAGCAAAATGTAAAAAAAGTCACTTAAATTTAGGAAAATGGAAAAAAGTCACTTAAATGTAGCAAAATGAAAAAGAGTCACTTAAATTTAGCAAAATGGAAAAAAAAGTCACTGAAATTTAGGAAAATTGACAAAAAACTTAGATTTAGCAAAATGAAAAAAAAAGTTAAATTTAGAATCAGAACAAGACACTTAAGACAAATAATTTCCCACCAGTTACGTTTTTTATACTGATATTAGTTGTTCTTTAATATGCTCTGTTCCTTTCAAAATGTCAATCATGGCTGTCCACAATTTCCTATCCTTTGTAGTTGTAATGGTTGTCTTTTTACTGTTACCCTATTCTCTGTTCTATCATCTTTCTGTCTATGCAAGTTCATTAAGTAGATTACTTGCTGTTTCCATCTGTCCCTCATCTTTGATATGTCCTGTGAGTGTCAACATTTTCCAAACTTCTAAAAAAATTCTCATTAATTTTTGGAAATGAGAGTAATGAAAGACTTACTATAATGAGGGAAGACTACTTTTACAATATTGTCATATTCAGAAAAACAAAGAGACATTTATTTTAAACATAATGTAAAAATTGATCATTTCAAATCATAATGGATGAAAGTAAATCTGAAAAACATACTTGTACATAATAAGTATTTGAAAAAGAAAGTAGAAATATTCTTTAAATTTGAAGCAAATATTCAAAAAGGACTATTCAGAGGATGTTTTATTGATTTTAGTTAATATTTTTTATTCCTGTCATTACATTGCAAAACAAAATTTATCAATCAAAATAATATTGTGAATTGCATAAGGTTATAATAAAAAGCTATTATTTTAGAGCAATGATATTTCTTCAGTTGGTTGAACAGACTGTGAGTCATAAAATCTAGATTTTGTAATGGTACAGATGAAGAAATCATTGAAGCATCATATGTTTTATTCCGATATCAGTTATTATATAAACTGCAAGAAGAAAATATTAGTCAGGCATTTAGAATTTTTCAGAATTTGTAAATAAGCAAGGCATTTGAGGTCATATTATTCTGACTTGAATATTCTACAAATATATAATGGTGTAACCATTATTAACAGTTTTGTTGCAGAGGACATACTCATGTTTATGAAACTTACATTGCCTATATTGCATATCTATAAATTTTGAAGACACTGTGAAATAGTGGTCTTGAGTATTTATGCTATATACTAATGTTTAGTACTATTTTCAAACCAGCATAGACATATGCTAGTGTACCATACTACCTCTTTTGTGATGTGTGTTGTGGGTATCATTTAACTTAATCTGTACTACAGAGTAAATGAGCAAAACTAAAAAGACAAAAGCCCATGAGAAATGTTCATTTGGCTCAAAGTATTTAGTCATTAATACTATTATAATTTAATCATTTATTTCCAGTAAATAGCAGTTCTTTATTTTTCCAAAATGGGCCAGCAGAGCCAGGTAACAATGTTTTCACAATGCAACTGTGAAAGTGTTCATTACAAGTCAGCTTTGATTTTTGTTCCATGTTATCTAACAGCATCCTATTTTCCTGATACCATATTTCTCTTTGTATAATAAACAGCTCTAATCAGATGGTAATTAATTTCAACCCTGCATTTCTGTTCCTTCATTGCAATCCGTAATCAAAATGCATTGTCTCATTTCCAGCAGCTGCAGCCTTATCCTTTTAAAAGCATAGAATTACATCCAACAACAGAATTTAGCCCGCAAGAGTTATGACAGATATATTTCCTCCTAAAGAAGCAATCAAATACACAACCTGACACACTGAACAAATTTAGAGCTTTTTTATTACTTTGCATTAATGTTGTCTAGCATTTCATCAAGTAATTGTTCAAGTGTTTATATTTGCACCATTTTGAAGGAGGACATTAATACTAAGGGGTACAAATCCAAAAGCAATTTTATAGACATGCTCAAAGTCATATTTTATGCTGACTATAAGATTTGAAGATTCTTAACATGTTTGGTATCTTTTCAATTAGCTCAGGTACAAAGACATTAATCATATTCCTCAGAAGTTCTCTTAGATTTGTTAAGTTATGAATGACAGCAAACCTCTTTAAAATTTTGACATAGATATCGGTAAAAAGGCATTTCTGTGTCAGTGGAAATGTTGTGATCAATGTTGATCTAGAAAATGCCATTTTAATTTGAATATAATTTACTCAGATGAAGATTCTTTGAAAGTACCATCATCTAACAAGTCTCCTATGATTTGTATACAATTGGGCTGTAGTTTACTGTTTGTTCTTATGAAATTAATACTGAAATAATATGAGACAATTAAACCTCCAAACTGTATTGAAATTAGTTAAAAACAAATTTCTGTAATAATAAAGTTCAGAAAATTAAATTTAAGTAGAAATCATGCATTCACCTGCTTAACATAAACCATGTTTTGTTTACTTACTGTAAATTTGGTCTTGTGAAACAAAATTCTGATGAATAAGGATGGTACTTCATTAAAATTGAAATTTTCCAAATGTTCTTATACTACCTCATTATTTCTAGCTTGTTGGATGGAAGTCCTCCTTTCTTGCTGTTTTTAAGAACTTCAAGGAACCATCTGATACCTCAAATTACCACACTATTAGTCCCTTATCTTTTTTTGGTAAAGTACTTGAGGCTCTAATCAATGTTGAGATCTATCTAATTGGAGTAGATAGATCTATCTCAATTGAAGTAGATAGATCTATCTATCGCCTGGTTCACACTCCACCCACGGCTATTGAACAGGTTAAGAGGCTCATCCCTTGTTCCCTGTTTAGGATGTAGTTTCTGGCTTTCTCTTTTCCAATCTTCTCACTTTGTTTTGTTTTTTTCAATTGGAGTAGATAGAGCTATCTATCGCCCGGTTCACACTCCACCCACGTCTATTGAACAGGTTAAGAGGCTCATCCCTTGTTCCCTGTTTAGGATGTGGTTTCCGGCTTTCTCTTTTCTAATCTTTCCACGATTACGTAGCCCCCTACACATCAGTGGCATTACCGCCTTGCTCGGTGTGATACGATTAAAAAAAAAAAAAAAAAAAAAAAAAAAAAAAAAAAAAATTGGTTAAGCATTTTACTTCCCTTGGCCTGCTTTTAGTCAAACAATATGACTTCTGTTTCACCAAGTCTACCACCAAAGTTCTAAAAACCATCACTGAATTTGTCCAAACTTTAGATAAGAATTGTGAAGCTTGAGTTGTGGCTCTAGGTATCTCAAAGGCATTTGACAGGGTTTGGCATTCTGGAATTCTCTGCAAAAGTCCATGGTATCATGGAACAAATATTTGGCTTAATGTCATCATTTCAACAAATTGTGTAATTAAGGTCATTTTAAAAAGATATTTCATACTAATGCGGGGGTCACCCAGGGCACAGTTTTTCTTGTCATATTCTATCTTGCTTATTTATAAAACTACTATTCATCAATGCATTGAATACTGATGCCATATTTGATTTAGTGCTCCTTCAACATTTCACCTGACTGAATCTTCTCATTCTCTTTCACTCTCTATGACCCTAGTGGTATCATTGCTTTACTTGGGGGTGAAATGATATATTTCACAATAAAGAAAAAATGTCTCAGTATTAGTTATCTCCCTTTAATTTCTCTCCAAGTTATTTTTCAACTCTGCTGTTTAAGTAAGTTAATAAACAGACTAAACTATGCATATATATATATATATATTTATATATATATATATATATTGGGATCAGATACAGATAAAGTACGGATCTAAATCTGACAGAATAATATGATAAATAACAAATAAGAAATGCTTATCAATATAACATGCTTTACTTTGATTCAAGCTTCATCAGATAATGACATATGAAAAAAGAAATTCTGGTATGTTTAGTTTTGAATTGCATTGTTTAATCAGATTAGACTGATATTTCTTATTTGTTCTTTATTTTTTCATATATATATATAAGTAAATTAACCTAGTGAGCCAACAAACCTACCAAGGTTTCACCTAAACGGATCTTCAGGGAAGGTTGGCCAACCTTCCCTGAAGATCCGTTAACCTTCCCTGAAGATCCGTTTAGGTGAAACCTTGGTAGGTTTGTTGGCTCACTAGGTTAATTTACTTATTCTGCTCTGCTTACATATTGAGTGCTTTTTTGTTAATGGGTTTTTTCTTTGGGCTACGTACTGGCTCGGTCTAATTTGCTTTGGCAGATGTTAATGTGCTTAGCTCTTTCTTTTTTTACAACAATTCTTTCCTTCCGCATATATACGTGGAGGGTTTTTCAAAACGAGTATAGTGATAAGTTTGCATATATATATATATATATATATATATATATATATATAAAACATTACAATTTCTATTCAACTGTTTATATGACATCCCCTCCAGTGACTTGTAATTGGTTACACCAACCATGAGAATGCCAGAATTGAAAAACAGTTACATAAATATACAATCTATGAGAATGAATGTATCAACATTCAAAAATACATTAGAAGAAATAACATAAAATAAAATAGATATTAACTTAAGCAAATTTACCAATAATACAAACTAAGTAATTTTGAAATTTCCTAAATTAAACAAAAATATTGATAGTTAGAGCTTGTCTATATTATTCAACCAAAGATGTTTGAGAAAATTATTGCTAAAGAAATACACCTTATATATATATATATATATATATATATATATATATATATATAGAGAGAGAGAGAGAGAGAGAGAGAGGAGGTAGAATCGCCGACTGACGCCACTTCGGTCGGGTTTCAATCCTGGGTAAAAGCCAATCAGCTGTCTAACCATACTGATGAGCTGTGATACAGCAAAACAGATCTGTCTGCAGATGACTATTTACGCTCTCACAACCTGATTGAGCACTCTGAAAAACAGTAACTACTCTGGCATCTACGCATCATTCATTCAGCAATGAATTAGAACACTCTCAGCTATTAGGCGTGTATAATGATAATATACACACTAAAATGTCTGCCTCCTTCTACCAAGCACCTGTAGCTCAAAGGTAGAATTGCCAACTGACGCCAATTCGGTTGGGTTTCAATCCTGGGTAAAAAGCAATCATCTGTCTAACTGTACTTATGAGCTGTGATACAGCGAAACAGATCTGTCTGCAGATGACTATATATATATATATATATATATATATATATATATATATATATATCAGATCACATAAGGAACATTTAGATCATAAGTTTTCTTTCAAACCTATTTCATTAATACTTTTTTACTATTAGCACTACTATGATAATAATAAAAGTATCAAGTTTTGGTAAAAAATATAATGTATATTTAGATTTTAATTACTGCTCTCAGGGGTCTTTGTAACCTAATTGGTAAAGCAGCTAACAAATTAAGACAATTTTCCAAAACTAAGGGATTTTAATTTAGGTCTTGCTAGATGATTATTCTTTATTTCCTTTCTATGATGGTGCAAAATTTTCAATACAAAGCAATTGAAATTAAGATGAATGAAATACCAGCAACAATGAATTGTAACTGACAGTGCTTCTCCCCCCAAAAATGTTCAAAATTTAGTACATAACCTCATCTTAATAACAAAAATCCTAATTTTCATACTTATCAGCAACTTTATGAAATTTATAACTTTCTTTGTATAATTGTTCTTATAAAAATCAGACACTTTCTTGGAATATTGCTACAATTATAAAAAAATAACTGTCGTTATTGGTAAGTTTTTCAGTTCCTGTAAATGATAGTTTACTTTTAAAATGAAGATATTTTGAATTCATATAATATGAGATGCTACTCAAAAGTCTGGAATATTTAAATGCAAAGTGGTTTGCTCAAAGACAGAGAAATAGGTACAAAATGAGATTCATGTGTGCAGTGACCATTGAAAGACAGAAAATACTCAACAAAGGAATAGACTGCTTGAAACTTTTCAGTTTCTTAAAATTTTGGGTAGCAATTGTATATATATATATGTCACTCATTTTCTTGACCTCTATTCTTTCTCTCTCTCTCTCTTTCTCTCTCTCTCTCTCTCTCTCTCTCATATTAATGATAATGCCAATATTAACAATTTCTTTATGAAGAAATATTCGACATTCATTGACCAAGCAGACAGTGCTGCTAAAGTTGAAATTTATAAAATCATTCTCTTCAAAAAGATTTTCCAAAAAATAGGTTTCTCAAGTTCAGTAGCCATTATTACTCTTTTTAGTAGTGATGGGAGAGAGAGTCCTTTTTGAACCATTCTTAACCATTGATCAAAGAAAGTAGTTCTATACAGCTGACTGTTTAGATATTTCTGAATAAATTTGATGACATGCATAACATCAAGTGTCAATATGACAAGCCTATTTAAAAACATGATCTGAGTTTTCAAGTTAATGTTTTGGTTTTGTAGCAGTTTGCAGTGTTGGGCAAAACTATCCCTGATACAGTTGATTCTATGTTCAATTTCCTTATCACCTATATATAATTGTACATCCAGTAATCAAGTTATGTGCTATTATTACTTACATTCTAATTCCAGGTCATTGTGGAGATATATACATCTATATATTTAAATTTCACATCCATTTTTCACATAAATATCTATGGCTGAATTATTAAAACATGCCTGGCTAAAAAGTTGTTCAATATCTGTTAATATGTTAATTTCCTTCTATAATATTTTCTATTGCCTTTTTACAGTGGAGATTAATTATTCATGCTATTTACATTCTTTATACTGTTTTCCTCATCTTTAGTGTCACATTCACAACATTTTGTTTGTTATATTCTTTTTTGATTTCAAACCAATATGAGCTTTATTCCAAATTACATATCTATAAACAAACAGTGTTGGCAACTATAAAAACACTCACAAATTATTCAAAAAGATTAACAGAAAATTTTAGTTTTATAACTCCTTCATGTGTAGAGCAATGTTACAAGATGTCAACCGTTTCCTTGAATTTTTTATTATGTATGTTAGTCTGTTTCAGTATCATTTCCATAAGAAAAGATCTCGAGAGTGCCACCATCCAGTACTACCAAAATATCAATTTGCACTCTGGTTTTTTCCCAATCTCACCTTTTCTTATGGAATTAGAGTTACCAAACTTATTTTCTGATAAAGTTGTGTATAGACATTCATATTTACAAAAGTCAGCATGTTTATATAAACAAAAAAAATTTTAATAATGGTTATTTATAAAAAATCTCTTCTTTAATTAAATAATTTTTTTTTAACCTTTAAATGATTTTCTAACTACTTTTTATCAAGATGCCTCATTTATTGCATACTGAAAAATTAAGACCCCACCCCTTAAGAGTCAGTTCAATGCCATACATGATACACACTTGGGTGATCATGTCTTTGGTAGACAGCTATAGAATCCAATTGAATAGTCAATCTGTATGTTGGCATTTCAGAAGGTTGGCTTGATAATGATTGTGATGACGTTCTTCCAATGTTTATTTCCTGAAATGGGCTGACATATAACAATCATATTCCTTGGAATCTTCAGTTTGATATTCAAAAAAATATTACCTGAAGAAATCCCAGAGTGTACAACAGTTGAAACATTGTGAATGCAACAATACCTTGTCTAAGAAATATAATATAGAAATATAATATAGAAATAAAAAGAGTAATTTAGATGTTTGAAAATATGGGTGGTCTACTCAAACAAATGTATTCATTAAAAAATAATATTTATCTAAACTTATTTATAAATGGAACTTTGTCTCTGTGTGTGTGTGTGTGTGTGTGTGTGTGTGTGTGTGTGTGTGTGTGTGTGTGTGTCTATTACCTATAGACTCCAAAACAGCTGAACAGATTTTCTTGAAAATTTGCACGGTTGTACTATAATCGTCTGTGAGTGTTCTTATAATAAAAAAAATCAGGTTATAGAAGGAGCGGTCCGATTTTAATCAAATTTGATACACTCATAGACAGACATAAGAAACGATATTCAGAAGTTTCAAAGTTGCAGTTCTTACAATAGTGCAGAAAATTTGATATCGATACCAGGAAATGAAAATTTGACTTACATCCATTCATTTTTCTTTCAATCTTCGGTTTTGCTTTAACTGGAAACAACTATTGCTTTTTAGTCTTTTGTACCAACGTCCAAAGAGTCTGAGCTCCAGGACCATGGATTAGTTTTAAAGCTTTCATTATACCCGAGCAACACTGGGCTATACTGATAGTTGTAATACATATACATATATAAACACTTCTATTGTGATTAAGATTTATGTAACTGTTAGAATCAAAATTCTTTATTGAAATCTGTTGAAAGAAAAAAAAATACAAAACAGTCATTTTCTGTTGGCGTAACATATAAGTATTTTTTTTTTATTTACATTCAGACTAATACCCACACCTTTCTTTTTATTGCACTTCAGTAGCTGTGCCTGATGGCCTTCATTAGATGTCTGTCAATAGGGTTGAAATATTATGATGACAACAACAAAGAGAAATTTATCTGCAAATAATCTTGAACATTTATAAATCTACCATTCACCTATGCATTGGATGTTACTGCCATATCTTGTCTGGTTTTCCTACAATATATCTCGAGATTCTTGACAAAATTTAAAGAAGGGCTTGTAATGTACAGTCCTGACGTTGCTTCCCTCTGTCTTTTTTATAAAAATGTTCATAGCAATTGTTTTTATCACCTTCACCCTTGTTGCCTTGATCTCATGAATTTAAGTGTGCTACTAGATTGGCAACTAGGTCTCACCATTTTGTTGCTGAACTAGACAGATGCAAATATATGTTCTATACTAAAAAGTACTTTTCTCACACTTCTCACCTGTGGAACTTTCTTCTAATTTCTTGCTTCCATACCTCTTCAAAAATTGAAATGCAATGTCAATTGCCATCTTCTGTCTTCCTGAACCCTATTCTTTTACTCTATGTTCTCCTCACTAATGTTTTCTCATTCTCTTTCACTCACAGTGACCCCTTCAATCCTAGTGGCATTATTTCCTTGCTTAGTGTGAAATGATCAAAAAAATATTGATACTGTTTCTTTTAAATTTAATTACACATATTAGTAGATTGTTGATGATATTGATCAGGTCTTTAAAAATATTACTGGATATTAATGCACATTTAAAGGGTAGCTATGTGTATACAAGCCAAGATGAAAAGACAAATCCAGATTGTTAGATTTTTTAAGTCCATAACAGTGCCAAGGATAAATTCCTATAGAGCACAATTCCTGTGTAATCATTTGCATTTTTGAGATTTACATTATTTTCAAATGTAGGGCATGGGGTTGCCATTAAGAAATTTGGCTTATATTCAATATTATCATTTCTGAGGAGTTCCTTAGATTGTGATTGAAAGAATTAAAAAAAAAATCGCTTACAGATGTTTAAATTCGAGTCATTATATTCAAAAGAATCATTAAATATGAGTCACTGTTTTTAGTTTTGCTCAAAGAGCATGCATATTCCTTCCTTTCTTCTTTTGATGTGTTTTTGGCTAATACACTTTATTGATTAAACATTAGCATTTGAATGAATCAAAACGACAATGCAGATTATAATTAAATTATTGTGAGAATGCTGCAATTGTACAGAGGCTGGGCAAAAGTAATTAGCCACTTTGTGTCTTTTGGGAAAGAAAAAAATTATACAAGTAATGAATGAATAAATAAAATAAGGAAAGATGTAATACAAAAATATAAAAGAGAAAAACCTAAATGAACAAATACATTAAACTATCATTAAAATGAAAGGAAAGAAAAATGGCTTTAATTAATAAAGGTTTAATATTTATGACCATTTGAAAATTATATCTTGTAAATGACTATCTGAATGCATTGAGACTATATGAGCTGTTTTTGGCAGGACATTTATCAGGTGCTCTCTCTATCACTCTCCTTAACATTCACAGGTGTTATTATATAGATATTTATATTAGTTGCTATTCTACATTTTATGAACCCATTATATATTTTTACTGGCTTCATGAATAAAAAAAATAATAAAGGCAGATGGTCAGTTCTGTTTTCAATTGGAGTAGATAGACTGAACTATCGCCTGGTTCACACTCCACCCACGTCTATTGAACAGGTGTAGGGGCTCATCCCTTGTTCCCTGTTTATGATGTGGTTTCCGGCTTTCTCTTTTCCAATCTTTTTACTTTTCTTTTCTTTTGTATTTTTTTTTCAATTGGAGTAGATAGACTGAACTATTGCCTGGTTCACACTCCACCCACGTCTATTGAACAGGTGTAGGGGCTCATCCCTTGTTCCCTGTTTATGATGTGGTTTCCGGCTTTCTCTTTTCCAATCTTTTCACTTTTCTTTTCTTTTGTATTTTTTTTCAATTGGAGTAGATAGACTGAACTATCACCCGGTTCACACTCCACCTATGTCTATTGAACAGGTGTTGAGGCTCACCCCTTGTTCCCTGTTTATGATGTGGTTTCCGGCTTTCTCTTTTCCAATCTTTTCACTTTTCTTTTCTTTTGTATTTTTTTTCAATTGGAGTAGATAGACTGAACTATTGCCTGGTTCACACTCCACCCACGTCTATTGAACAGGTGTAGGGGCTCATCCCTTGTTCCCTGTTTAGGATGTGGTTTCCGGCTTTCTCTTTTCCAATCTTTTCACTTTTCTTTTCTTTTGTATTTTTTTTCAATTGGAGTAGATAGACTGAACTATCACCCGGTTCACACTCCACCTATGTCTATTGAACAGGTGTCGAGGCTCATCCCTTGTTCCATGTTTATGATGTGGTTTCCGGCTTTCTCTTTTCCAATCTTTTCACTTTTCTTTTCTTTTGTATTTTTTTTTCAATTGGAGTAGATAGACTGAACTATTGCCTGGTTCACACTCCACCCACGTCTATTGAACAGGTGTAGGGGCTCATCCCTTGTTCCCTGTTTAGGATGTGGTTTCCAGCTTTCTCTTTTCCAATCTTTTCACTTTTCTTTTCTTTTGTATTTTTTTTTTCAATTGGAGTAGATAGACTGAACTATCACCCGGTTCACACTCCACCTATGTCTATTGAACAGGTGTCGAGGCTCATCCCTTGTTCCATGTTTATGATGTGGTTTCCGGCTTTCTCTTTTCCAATCTTTTCACTTTTCTTTTCTTTTGTATTTTTTTTTCAATTGGAGTAGATAGACTGAACTATCGCCCGGTTCACACTCCACCCACGTCTATTGAACAGGTGTTGAGGCTCATCCCTTGTTCCCTGTTTAGGATGTGGTTTCTGGCTTTCTCTTTTTCGAATCTATTCTCTCTTACATAGCCCCCTGCACACCAGTGGCCTTACCGCCTTGCTTGGGGTGATGTGATTTAAAAAAAATAAATAAATAAAAATAAGAAAGTTTTAAGTTAAATTGCTATTATTTTCAATTACAACTTTTATCATGCTTGTTTTTCTTTTCTCTCTCACTCTGATATGATATTTTGAACACCTGCAGTTCAATTTGGTGAAAACAGATTTCTGTGTTCATATATTTGTTAGATTGTCACCACCCCTTCTTTAATCATGATAAATGGCCACATGTTATTTTAACATTCTATGTATTATTTAATCAGAATTTTTTTAATCACTAAATTCACTGGAAGAATGTGTTTATTGCAGTTTTGATATTAGCAACTGACACTATGTAAATGCTAACACTTAGGTAATCTCAATCATAAACTTCAAATTTAAAAGACCTGCATGAAGACATGGAAAGAAAATTGCCATCAATAAATCCTGTTGTTTAAATTTTCTTAAATAAAATTTGATCTCACTAAACATATTATTGTGAGTTAGATCATGAATTGTCTTATAATAAGAACATTAACAAAATATCATAAAAAGCTTAAAACATTAAACTGAGATATCTAATGTAGTAAAGGAAATAAAAAAAAAGGACTGTTAGTTGTAAGAAAACAAAAAAGACAACCAACGATGGGATCTAAACATTGGGAATGTCAAAATCAAACAAGTAGAAAATTTAACTGTCTAGTGTAGAAACAGTTGATGGAAAATGTGATGCAGAAATCCAAAATTTACAGTAAAAGCAAAATATATCTTCCAGAATATAAGTTAAGTATTATGATATAGGAAAAAAAAACTGTTAAACTGTTATATCTAATCTCTTATATATCAGTGAATGGACAATATCTCCACAGATGAAAAGACATGAAGCAACACAGATGTAGGGAATACAATGGTTGAACATGTGAGTTTCTGTTTTGAGTTTGAGTTTTGTTTAATGGCATATCAACCTTTGTGGGTTATTTAATGCCAAAAAGTAGGGTTTGAAAGTGTTTTTTTAATGTTCAGTTATAGTGAATAGGTTGATTTTTATTTTGATGAAAAAATTTTTTTTATTATTATTATTATAGAAAACTGAAGATGTCTTCCAGTTTTGTATTCAAAAATGTATTGCTGGTAATATTTTTTTTCTTCAAAAATATGTTATGATAATAATTTTTTTTCCTTAAGAAATATATTGTTGGTAATATTTTTAATTCCAAAAATGTATATTTTTCTATAAAAAATACTTTTGACCCTAGTTTCAGGGTTAACTATTTACCCATAGTTGGGACCCTAACAGGTGCTACCACCCCGGGTCAGGGTGGACCTGGGAACAACAGCAATTAAGAGGTGGTTCCATGCTCCTCACAACCTCCCAATCATAGGCCTTGCTGCCAGATGTAGTTTATTGTCATACCCAGGACCTTAATATCAGGAAGAGACAGTTGAAGTTTCTGAGATATATAATGAATGAGGAAGGCTTGGAGAATCTGATACTCACAGGTTGGATAGAGAGAAAGCGGGACAGGGGAAAACAGCCCATGACATAGTTGATGGGCTTCAACAAGTAAATAGCAGAGCAGGGTTTGGGAGAAATAACAAGACAAAATTTATTAAGAGCCACAAGGGACAGGAAGATGTGGAGGACCTTGATCGCCTATGTCTTGAAGGAACATAGCACATAAAAGAAAAAATAATGGAATAATATCCTTTGGTATGATGACACCAAGATTTGTTATTTGGCCTCAGTTCATATTAACAAGTTTAGAAGAGTACCAAACTATACATTTTTATAAAAGTCTATTTTTATACTTTCATAGTGTTTTGACCCCAGTTTGGAGATAAACTATTTGCCCATAGTTGGGACACTAACAGGTACTACCACCCTGGGTCAGGGTGGACCTGGGAACACCAGCAATTAAGAGGTGGTTCCATGCTCTTCACAACAAAGGCCTTGCTGCCGGATGTAGTTTATCATCATACCCAGGACCTTGAACATGTGACCAACAGAAAAATTGTAAGGAAAATGTAAACTAAAACGGTACTTATTATTACAGTCAGAAACTGATAACTAAAATGTTTGTGTCACATAATGAGGAAAGATGTTTTTGAGAATGTCACAATTTCAGGATATGTTGAAAAAAAGAGAACCTGGAAGAAACAACAAATAACCTACTTGATGAATTTGTGCAAATTCATGATAAAAGAAGAATGACTGAAAGTCAAAAGTTACTTGGACCAACAAAATAAGAAAGTTGTGGAGAGCCATGATCATATTGTCTTGAAGCTACATGGTACATAAAATAAAACTGTTTTGAAAATGGAAGGCATAATGAAAATATGAAACATTAAACTTTGTGTCAAGTTTCTAGATTTCTTAATCTAGATGTTTTATTTAAGAAATTCATTTTAGGATTCAGGAGATGTTCTTAGCAATTCAAGTTATCTTCATGTTTCACATATGAATTGAGACAAGTTGCACTGGGAAGATTCTTGCAGTAGATCTGTCATCCAGTTGGTGTACTCACCTGAATACTAATCATTATTTGTGAAGTCTAGTTTAGTCCAGTTTCTACTCATCGCTTCTGACTTTGTATCCCCAAATTTAGACAGCCAAAACTGCTTACCAAATTACAATTTCCTCTTGACCATATATCACTGCATAATAATTTTTTAATAAATGAAAGATTGATGATAATGGTGATAATGGGTTAAAGTTTGTTTGATTTATCAATTAAGACTAAAATATTTTTTTTAAACTAAATTTCCACATTGACTTAAATATTCAGTCAGTTTCATTATTCTTGCTACTGTTTCAATAAAGAACTTTTCTGGATATCTTTTGCTGCCTTTCAGGGCAATGAAACTTTTTTCTTTATAATCATTTCACCCCAAACAAGGTAGGACAATCACTGGTGCACAGAGGTTTACAGTGAGAGAAAAACAAGGTACAGGGGTGTTGAAGACATGGTAAGAGATGGATGGGAATCAAGTAGATAGAAGATGGTAATTGATATTGAATCTAATCTTTTGGAGATCATAGCTATCAGAGAAGCAAACAAATGGAAACTAACAGGAAGTGCAAGAAAAGAAACTGTCAGAGTAGAAGTTGCCATGAAAATACTTGTAGAAAAACAGAGGGAAGCAACATCATGTCAATGAAAAACTGACTGAAGACGAGCTGGTAACTCAAGAATGATTATATTGCAGATTCTCCTTTTGGAGATTGTAGCTATCAAAGAAGTAAACAAATGGAAAGGAGTTCCACTGATGGGAAGTTCAAAAAAAGAAACTGTTAGAGTAGAAGAGACAATTACATTTAACTATTTTGATGGTAAAAAGATGGGATCTTTATGCCAGGCTAGTAGCACAAGTAAATACATGTGGCTAGAAAATAAAAGAAAAAAGCTTGTTAGAGTAATTGCCATAAAAATACTTGTAAAAAAGACAAAGAGAAGCCACATCACAGAAAGTGACTGAAAGAAAGCTGGATTGATTATATTGCAAATCTAGCTTTAGATTTTGTCAAGAACCTCAAGGAATACCCAACCAGATATGGGAACAGTATTCAATACATGGACAAAAGGTAGATTTGTAAATGTGCAAAATGAATTCTGACAAAAAAGAACTTCCTGGCTTAACACTTTCTAGCAGTAGATGCAGCTATAGATTTTATGTAATTATTCCATTTGAGATCATTTTGATAGAGTAAGGCCAAGGAGGTAAAGTGTGTTGCTTTCCAGGAGACTAGTACCATCTATTCTGATGGTAGGCAGGAAAGTTTCTCTATGAACAGCTAGGAGAGCACCTTTGTTTAGTAGGCATAAAAATTTATGAGCCATTTCCTACCTCATTCAATCTCAGATTCTAGGTCCTTTTGAAGGGCAGCAGCCAGGTTTACTCTGTCAGCCTCTGTAGATTTCTTATTGAGATGGGAGTAAATGGCGATGACATATGCATAGATACCTACTTTAGAACTGATTATATCAGGAAGATCAATGATGAATATCAGAAAAAGCGTCAGACCTAGGATAGAGCCTTGAGGGACGCCCATGTTCATATGAAAGTCTCTTGAAGTTTGCCCATACGAAACAACTTTCATTTTACAATTTGATAGGAAAAATTGGATTAAATCATCCAGAAATATCATAGCTCTGGAGCTTGCACAGAAGGCCAGCAAGCCAAAGTCTGTCATATGCTTTGAAATATCAAGAGCAACAGCTCAAGTCTCACCATTCTTATCAAGAGCCTGTTATATATATGCAGTGATGGTCATTAGTATAACAGCAGTAGACCTGGCTAAGCAGAAGCAATACTGTTGGTCAGAGAAAACATTGTGAGCAGAATGCCTGGCAATTTCAGCACTGATAATAGCCTCAAATCTTCTTCTTCTATGTGCTGTGTCCTTTCAGGACATAGGTGATCAAGGCCTTCCATATCTCCCTATCTCTGGTGGTTCTTAGCATGCTTTCTCCTGTGACCCCACCCAAACCACACCCTATCTATGCCTGACATGGCATTATAAGAAACCTGATATTATTCAACTGTTGATCAGAGCAGACTCTCAAGACACTATGGAAGAGTTTGAACTCCTAACTACAAGTCAGAAGCAGCAATCAGAAAACTGCCACCATCCACACAGATGATAAAAACTCACAACAACACCACTGTTAAGACCTGAGAAGAGGAACGAAACTGGGAACCCCTTCCTAAACAGGAAACAAAGGACAAGCCTCTGCTCCTGTTCAAGGGAAAGAGTAATAATCGGGTGATAGAAGAGCCTATATACTCTTACTGAAAAAAGTAACTAAATAAAAAAATAAAAATAAAAATTACTAAGTCTTAACTTAGTATGAACCAGAAAAAAATTAATATAATCCTGTTGTATCATTGAGGTTGTAAACAATACACAGATGATAAAATAATATCTTATTCGGTAGATACAATATAATAGTCCGTAGTAGATCGCAACAATATGGGTGGTTGAGTTAGTAAGTAACATGCAGCTTAACAGTAACCCTCAGCTCACACTAACTAACTCCCTCCTTCAACCGACTCACTCTTTCTATATATAAGTGAACCCGGTCACATGATCAAGCCATGTCACAACAAATCCATTACTGATTTAATATAGGATAAAAAAAAACAATGCAAAGTAATCATAGAAACAGAACAAGTTTTGGTTAACTCAGTATATATTAAACAAATTTACTTGGCTTTGTTTAGTCAGACTGAGCAAAAATCATGTAAATAGAAAAATATTGAATACCTTTTATAACTTCAGAAGTGCAAAAACTAAAAAGAAATGAACTTATTAGAAACTGTCATAGCATATCAGTGTTCAGAAATCTTCACCAGCTTTTTCATAAAAACAATTGATCAAAAATAACTTTCCAGAATGATACATCCATTAAGCAAATTGGAGATATTTAATCACTATTCATCTATAAGGAAACTGTGACCTAAACATGTATCTTGTTAAATATATATGAATATAATTTGTATATACGAGTGCATTTTTTTATCATTTTGTGACATTCTTAGATCTATTATTGTTCTTGTCAATATTTTCAATTTCTTTTTTTGCTTCTTTGATTTGTGTTCAACTTTTCACAGTTTCCAAAATTATATTTCAGCAATTAATCATTTCAAAATATTTTGTTTCTCTTTTGATTTTATACCTTGCTTATGACTCATGACAGCATTTATATCTTGAATAAAAATAAATAAATATAAGTTAATACATCGTTATAAACATTTATTTACGGTACCAATGAAAAATTATTGAGTTGCATAATAATCTCCTAGAGCATCTAATAAGTTATTGTAAATATTTCTAATAAAAAGAGATATTATAAGCTCATGGGATATTTATGCTAAAGCATATCCTGAAAAATTTTATTATTATCATTTGGTTTATTAATTAACGGATAGTTTTCTTTATTGTGAAAAACTTTGACTTGCAATATATACATATATCTTTCTCTTTCTCTCTCACTTGCTCACTCTCTAGATATATATTCAAGCAATATAAATATAATATTCAAGCAATAAAAATATAATATTCAAGCAATAAAAACAAACATTCTAAAGGACATTAATTACAAAGAAGAGGAGTAACAAGAATATATATTACCATAAATTGACAATAATGAAATATATAGATTGAAAACAGCTAAATCAGACTATCAGTAGTGTACACATATGACCACATACACATGCACTGTTGTTTTTTTGGTTTATATTTTATACAGTGTGGATTACATCTGTTGGCCTGCACTGTACTTCATTGTTAGGTGAACCACCTCACCATTGGATTCAATGTGCTTTAGACCAGTGATTCTCAGTGTTGGACTCCTTCCCTCCCCACCATGCTTCGACCACATAAATTTAAGCATGGTACTAGATGTGTGTTGTGGTGCAGTGGATATTGGCTCAAGATGAGAAATTGGGGAGCCGAGTTCAAACTCTACTTGAATTCCTTGCATTCACTTACACCCAAATACCCTTGGGAAAGGTATCAATCCATCTTTTCCCTCCAGTTATGAGTTAAATAACAGGGCAGATTAGGTTCTATAGCTTTGGCTGGCAACCATTCTACCACAGAAAGCAATGGCAATTTACTGTGGGATAGTCTTCTACCAAGTCAGTCATGTGTCTTTTGAGACATGATTGCCCAAGTATGGCACTTAACTGACTGACTAACTAGATTGGCATCAAAGTCCCATCCTTTTACCATTGAAATTGTTAAACGTAATTGCCACTTCTACTTGAACAGTTTCCTTTCTCGCACTTCCTGCCTGTGGAATACCCTTCCACATATTTGCTTCTCAGATAGCTAGAATTTTCAAATATTTAAAGCAGCATCAATTGCCATTTTCTATCTTCTTAAATCCCATTCATCTTGTATCTTTACCTTACTTTTCTCTCACTGTAACCTAGTTGCAGTTCTGCCTTGCTTGGGGTGAAATGATCAAAAAACCATATATAGAGGAAGATAACTCTACCAGCTTCCCAATACACACATGAATTTTGAATGTATAACTGTTATATTAAAATGTTTTTAGATTATATTTTTATGACTAGTTGGTTTGCCTGCTATCCATATAATAAAAAATTAAACTTGTTCCAATACTCAACCATTCATTTTATTGCCTTAACATTTACTTGTTAAAGAAATTATGAGACAAAACTAAAAATGGAAATCAATTAAAATTTCACCATAAAAGATTAAAATTTTATGTGTAAATTTGAGAACAAACTGCAAGAATATATTGCTGTTAGCAAAAAGGAATGGCTTAATATGCAAATTACAGATTAGAGATGTCAAAATCAAATGTGCACAAAAATTTAAATATCTGAGAATTTATTTGGCAGGATAAAAAGTCCAACACTGAAATTCAAAGGCCCACTGGGGTAGCAGGACATGCTTTCTAAAGGCCAAGCAAAGTATTAATGATCAGAAGAATTTAATCAGAAAAAAGGAAAAGTATTAGTTCTTCTATACGCCAGTGAATGTTGGACAGCCTCCCCACAGATGAAAATGAGACATGAAGCAACACAAATGTGGTTCTACAGAAGGATGCTTAGAATACCATTCAGTAAAAACATGAGCAAACACTTGACCAATGATAAAGTTTTACAGACCATGTAAACCAGGACACAAAATGTTATACATCAGAAAGAGGTAGCTGAGATTTCTAGGGAATATAATGAGGAAAAAGAGGTTGGAAAATTTCATATTAACATGACATATTGAAGGCAAAAGGTAAATAGAAAAACAATGCATAACACTCCTTACAAGCTTGAATAGTAAAGTTTAGGAGAGATAACAGAAAGACAAAATTAATAAAGAGCTACAAAGTATAGAAAATTGTGAAGAAGGGTCTGTAGGGATAAAACATTAATTCAAATCAAGCTTCTTCTTCACTTTTACAAAAATTCACTTCGTGTGAAATCCTGGTTTTCCAAATAGAAAAAGGATTGACCATGTGCTTAACAAAAAAGTCAAAACCAGATTTCGCAAGTAGGTGTTAAAATGATTTCTGACTAATGGAGGCGACTTGTAAGACTTGAAAGGACTTAGCAATCCACTGCAAAATTCAAAAGAAGATATAAATGACTTCACAGTGTCAGAGACTCAGATGGGAGCAGTGAAAGAGAGACACACATCTAAAATGTAACTTCAAGCAAACCGGACATTGTCCTCTTTCTCTTTCTCCTTATCTGTTTCAACAATTACTACTACAAACATTTTGTACAAAGTCTACCCTTAACTTCTTAATAATGTTTCTAATTGCACATTAACTCCTACAACTTATGTGACAGAATACAGGGGGTGTCAGGAAGCGGGTAGGAGAGGGATGAGAATACTGCAGAAATGATATAAGATTATGAGGGAGAGGATGCAAGCTAGTGAGATAGGAGATGACTATTGACTATACATTTATATTCTTTGAGATTGTAGCTGTTGGGGAAGCAAGTAAATGGAAGAGAATTCCACAGGCGGGAAGTGCAAGAAAAAAGCTACTGGAGTAGAAGTTGCGTTTACATCTTATTGGTTTCACAGTAAAATGGTGAGACCTAGTTGCTAATCTTGTGGCTCAAGTAAATTCGTATATAGGGACACCAGTGAGCTAAGTTCATCAGAGCATAAGATATATATATATATATATATATATATATATATATATATATAATTAATGTCTAATGTTTTAGAAATATTTAATTAATGCTATATTTTTATTTTATTTTTTATAATTAATACTTGATTTCATGGTGTGCATTAAGAGATTAAATTATACACACACACACACACACACACACACACACACACACACACACACACACACACACAACATAGAATTTATAAAAACCAATCACAAAAAACTGAAAAAAACAAAAGAAAAAAGTTGTTAATATACCAACTCAACTACTTAAAAACACTGCAGGTAATTTGAAAAACTTTAACAATAAAATTAAAAATAAATATATTCATGAAATATATTGAACACTCACACATGCACACATATACACATACAAGGTGCAATGGAAAAATTGTCATCTAAATTATGCAAAAATGACAATGACTCCTCATTTTAATAGTTCAGTTATATTTACGAAAATTACACAAAAATATCTTGAAATACTAAAAAATAAAAATTTATTCAATAAAATCCCCATTGGCTTCAACCACAGTCTCCAGATGACTTCAGAATCTCCTGCATCTCTTTTAGACGGTCTCCTTAGTCAAGTTGGGGAATGATGCCATAATCCTTGCCATCAGTTTATTTTTGTTGTTACAAGGAGTTTTGATGGTTTATCGCTCAACTGAACCCACACATAATAATCAAGGGGATTTGAGTCTTGGGAATTAGGTGGCCAGATGTAAGGGATCATGTTGTTGCAGAAATTATTTGACAGCCATGACTATGATCTCCTGCTTTAGTGGCATGTTGCCAATCTTCCAGCAGCCACCCTCTTGACCCAGGGCATCACTACCTTTCCAAGGTACTTGATAGAGGCTTCTGTGTTGAGTCTCATATTTTATCACTCCAAATACCTTCATAATCACCACTAGCCTCCTTTAACTCTTTCTGAATCTTCTGCACAGTCCTCACCCAAGCACACTGAAATGTTTCTATTGGAATTTCCAGCATGAATCCCATGCAGTATTGTATGCTGTTTAAAAATTTCTGGTTGAGTGAATTGAGTCATAGTGCTCATTTTTCTGATAGAGAACTAACAAAGCACCATCCTGTATATCCTTTCCTTTCTCTCCACCTTTGCAATTGTCATCACACCTGTATTCCCATCCTTCTCTTGGTTTGTCTTTCTCTTCCCTCTCCCACTATCCAATCTTTTTACTCTTATGTTGCCCCCTAATCTTTTTACTCTTATGTAGCCCCCTAATCTTTTTACTCTTATGTAGCCCCCTAATCTTTTTACTCTTATGTACCCCACTAATCTTTTTACTCTTATGTAGCCCCCTAATCTTTTTACTCTTATGTACCCCACTAATCTTTTTACTCTTATGTAGCCCCCTAATCTTTTTACTCTTATGTAGCCCCCTAATCTTTTTACTCTTATGTACCCCACTACTCTTATGTAGCCTCCTGCACATCAGTGGTGTTACCACCTTGCTCGGGGTGATACAATTAAAAAAAAAAACATGTACACATGAAATTAAAATATAAAACGGCGACAATTTACACATCGCACACTGTATATATAATTTTTTTCTTTCTTTCTTTCTTTCTTTCTTTCTTTCTTTCTTTCTTTCAGATTTTAATTATTTGATAGAATCATGAAAGACAAACATAAAAATATCATCTGCAATATATTGTTAGAAAGGGCCCTTTGACCCCAAGTCAGCTACAATAAGCTTGAAATTCGGAAATAGCTACAAACATGTCATAATTGCTGGTTGAAGATGAAGAAAATAGATTACCATCTTTGCCTTGAGTGAATTATTTGCATCTCATGTCAATGACAATGATTCTCTCCATATTCTTGGTAAAATTAGCAATGCCTATCAACATAACTTCTAATCAAATACCTTCATATTATCAATATTAGATATGCGTTTACCAAAATAGATTTCCAGCAATTACTTAACATACCACCACTATCGTTTATCAATTATGTATCAAGTTCTGAAAGTGTGAAAATAATGGAAGAGATACTTATTGATATCAAAGTAGATATCTACATCTATTGTTGTTATTAATGCTGTTTGTAAAAATAGAAAAGCAAATCTTGAATGAGTCAATCAGAAACTGCCAAAGTCTTGGCCAACTTATTGAATTAAAAAAGCATTTTTTTGTTGCTTTTACTGCAGAAGTCATTTGTAAGTAGAATCCAGGTGAGTGAGAAAACAAATTAAGCAATGTTTCTTGATGAGATGTGGCTGATAAATTATATTGATAATGAATCTGTTTATCAGCAGCTTGACAAAAATGTTTTTCCTGTGAAAGAAGAGATAGATCTGTTTAATTCCAGTGCCCAGGTAGATTTAAGATTTTATACAGTAAATGTTAGACCTACAGCAGGTGTTTTTGTTTTCTTTTTCTAGTTTACAGTCAGCTCAAATACTATTCTCTATTTTTTCTCATGTGAGTACCCTCTTATGCTAATATCATACAATTAAAAATAAAAGATATATAGTGCCTAAATGAATTGACCAATTATTTATAAGACAATATTTTAAGTTGTGAAGAAAAGACTAAACACTAAGACGTCAAAATGCATGGTTGTTGGCAAAAGTGGCAATTCAAGATGTGAGCTATATATCAAAGATCTAAGAATCAAGCAGGTGCAGAAATTTAACTCTGGTTAGTATATGAAAGTGTGATACAGAAATTTGAAGTTGCCTATGTATAACAAAAGATGTTTTCCCAAAAATATTTAGGGATGGAAAATATCTTTAAAAACAAGAAAATAGCTATGAATACTAAACATTTTCATCACTGAAAAAACTTGAATCAACAGGGATATAGTTCTGGAATGAATACCATAAATTATGTGACAAACAAAAATATTTTTAAGGAGAATAAGAAATATAAAGAACCACTTATCAGTTAGAAAAATAAATTGAATTTTTTTTATATTTTTTCGGATAAGGCATTTCCCTTCAGGGAATTAATGATCATAGCTCACCACAATTTTTTTGTCCTTTGTAGTGCTTAACAAATTTTATCTATTTTTCTCTCCTAAACCCTGTTCTGCCATCCATTTACACAAGATCACTAGGTAGCATTATAGACTTTGCTAGAGAATTTAAAAGTACAACATGCAGGTAACGGTTGTCTTTGCCATTATGCATCTTTTCTAATCTCCCTCTTATCTTTAACTAGCAGTATAGCCCGGCGTTGCTCAGGTGTAATGAAAGCTTTAAAACTAATCCATGGTCCTGGAGCTCAGACTCTTTGGACGTTGGCACGAAAGACTAAAAAGCAATAGTTGTTTCCAGTAAAAGTGAAACTGTAGACTGAAAGAAAAATGAATGGATGTAAGTCAAATCTTGATTTCCTGGTATCGATATCAAATAAGTTTTTTTCATTGTAAACTGAATTTTGAAGGCTAAATAAGTCCTCTGAGTAAATGGTATCATGGCTGAAAGTAAGAACTACAATTATACCTACTTAGATCCAAACCCGAAGCAAAAACTAAAATAAAAGTGCTGAAAAAATATAGACATACAGACATATAAACAGACACACACACAAATATATTGCCTTTTATATATATATATTATTGATTTTTTGCACTATTGTAAGAACTTCAACCTTGAAACTTCTGAATATCATTTCTTATGTCTTTGTCTATGAGTGTATCAAATTTGATTAAAATCGGACCATTCCTTCTATAACCCGATCTTTTTGATTATCAATTTTCGATATTTATCAGGGATACCTCGACATAAAATCTAGCTAAGAACGCTCACAGATGCTTATAGTACAACTGTGTAAATTTTCAAGAAAATCTGTTCAGCCATTTCGTTGTCTATAGGTAACAGACACACATACACACACAGACACACACACAGACACACACACACAAAGTTCCATTTATAAATAAGTTTAGATTTGTTCTATGCATATAAAGTTTTTTAAGCAATTTTTGTCTTTACTTGTATAAAATCTTACACCACTAAATAAAATATGGCAAATATTTCACATATGAGAATCATATTTTTCAAGCTCTCTTTCCTTATTATGTACTCTAGAAATTGGAACTCACAATGTGCCCTTTTTGTTGCCATTTTCTTTTCAAGTTTTGTCATGGTACACATATTCTGTCTATTATATTATCAGCATTTTTCTGTAGAACCACATTTCTTTTGTTTGTTTATCTGTGAGGAGACTGTCCAACATTCACTACCATATAGAAGGATTGATATTATGTAACAGTTTAGTTAACTTTTCTTTTTTCTGTTGAAATTTTTCTATTTCTCAATAATTTGCATAACTTTTCACTATCCCAATGTGCCATCAGATTTCAGTGTTGAACTTTTCATTGTTTATTAAAACATTACCCAGATATTTCAGTTGTAGGACTTGTTTGATTTTAGTATCTCCAGTTTGTAAATTTGCATGATGGGCTGTTTCTTTTGCTGACAACAATGCATTCTATCTACTTCCAATTGATGTTTAATCTTTTCTTCTCACCTCTTTTTTACTATCTTCTGGGATAGTTATTGGAGTTTCCTTTCTATGTCAACTGGCTTATGGCCATATTGCGTTGAATGCACCGGGTCTCGCTCGATCACTGAAGTTAAGCAATGTTGAGCCTGGTCAGTACTTAGATGGGTGACCGCTTGGGAATACCAGGTGCTGTAAGCATTTATTGCTTATGGGCATATCGTGTTGAATGCACCGGTTCTCGCTCGATCACCGAAGTTAAGCAATGTTGAGCCTGGTCAGTACTTAGATGGGTGACCGCTTGGGAATACCAGGTGCTGTAAGCATTTATTGCTTATGGGCATATCGTGTTGAATGCACCGGTTCTCGCTCGATCACCGAAGTTAAGCAATGTTGAGCCTGGTCAGTACTTAGATGGGTGACCGCTTGGGAATACCAGGTGCTGTAAGCATTTATTGCTTATGGGCATATCGTGTTGAATGCACCGGTTCTCGCTCGATCACCGAAGTTAAGCAATGTTGAGCCTGGTCAGTACTTAGATGGGTGACCGCTTGGGAATACCAGGTGCTGTAAGCATTTATTGCTTATGGACATATCGCGTTGAATGCACCAGTTCTCACTCGATCATCGAACTTAAGCAACGTTGAGCCTGGTCAGTACTTAGATGGGTGACCACTTGGGAATACCAGGTGCTGTAAGCATCTAGTGACAGATGTGCGTTGTGGTGCAGTGGATATCAGCTCGGAAAGAGAAATCTGTGAGCCGAGTTCAAATTCCAATTGAATACCCTGCATTCCCTTAAGCACTGGTACCCTTGGGAAAGGTATTAATTCATCCCTTCTCTCCAGTTATGGGTTAAATAACAGGGTAGGACTTGGGGACCCTGCCCTTAAAAACAAATCCCAATGAATCTTGATACTTGAAAAGAAAAAATGTATTACTAGACACAAAACTTATAAAAAACAACAATAAATTGTTGAAAGAAAAATAAATAAATAAATAAAATTTAGTTGGCAATAAATGACCCGCCGAGGTTGATATGTCATAGAAATGAAACAACCAACCAACTATGTCAACTATCAACACTGTTATCTGCATATCTTACATTGTTAAGATTGTGTCTGCGAATAATGATTGGTTTGGTTGGTTTGGTTTTATGGCATATCAACCTCAGTGGGTCATTTAATGCCAACAAAATTTTTATAATAGATTTATATGAATAGAATATACTTTATTTTTAAGGTAGGTTTCATTGAGAGTCAGATGTATTGCTGGTAATATTTTCAGACATATTTTTGTTGGTAATATTTTTTTCTTCAAAAACTTATTTTTGTTGGCAACATTTTTCCTTCAAAAACGTATTTTTATTGGGAATATTTTTCCTTCTAAAATGTCTTTTGGTAATTTTTCATTCAAAAATGTTTAGTTGGTAAATACTTTCAGAGCATTTTGACCTCAGTTTTTTTTTTTTTGGGGGGGGGGGTAACTATTTACCCATAGCTGGGACCCTAACAGGTGCTACCACTCCAAGTCAGGGTGGAGCTAGAAACAACAGTAATTAAGAGATGGTTTCATACTCCTCACAACCTCCCAATCAGAGGCCTTGCTGCTGAATGCAGTTTATGGTCATACCCAGGACCTCTGCCAATAATGAATCCGGGTAGGACTTCTAATTCTTTCAGAACTTCACCAATGAATAGGCTGAATAAGTCTTAGTAAGAAGACACATCTTTGCCTTAAGCCTATTTCTATTTTTGTATATTTACTGAATTCATTTTCTGTCATAATGCAGGCAGTTTACTCGGAGTATAGATTCTGGATTTCTCTAATATCCTTTCCAAATATGTCATGGTTACCTCACATTTTGAACAGTTCTTCCTTAGATTCTTTATCAGACTAATGAGAAGTGATACAGGACACATTAAAAACAAGAAAAGCAAGAGAAAATAGCAAGTATCCTACTTGACAAGTATTAATAAATGGATGGAAGTACAAGTGACACAAAGAGAAAAAGGAACAGGTAAAGGAATAAAAATTACTTAGAGTAACAAAAGATGAAGCTTTCTGGCTGTGTTCTGAAAGTAGTCAGTCAGTCAGTTAAGTGCCATACGTGATACACGCTTGGGCGATCATGTCTCAAAAGAGACATGACTGACTGGGCAGAAGATTTTCCTGCAATAGGTTGCCATTGCTTTCTGCGGTAGACTGGTTGCCGACCAAGGCTATAGAACCCAATCTGTCCTGCTATTTAACCCATAACTGGAAGAGACGGATTAATACCTTTCCCAAGGGTATTTGCGCGTAAGTGAATACAATGGATTGAACTGGAATTCGAACTCGGCTCCCCAGTTTCTCGTTCCGAGCCGATATCCACTGTACCACAACGCATATAGGAAACAGAAAAAAAGAAAAAATGCAAAGTTTATTTTAAAGTATTTTATTTTTGATCTGTAATTTTTGCTATATTATCTCTCTTGCACTGGCCACACCAAGTGAAAGTGTCTTTGTTATGACAATAGCAGAATTTTTAGTTTGATTACAAAACTGGTAAGTAACAATTGAACTAAATAATGAGAAAAATGTTAAATGTAAAATTGTGATAAAAATGTAATTAATATTAAAATGCAAACAATATTAAAAAATAATAGTAAGAAAGAATAAAAACAAATACAAACTAGTTCACATGTTGATATATTCATCATTTATCCATCACACCCAATGGTACATAGGGCAGCAACTTTTGTTGCTGTTTTTTACGGGGCAGGGTTGTTAGCCCTGCACCCAACCCCCAAACCTGGAGGGCCGGTAGACCATTCTTGGTCCTTACGTTTACAGCACCTGGTATTCCCAAATGGTCACCCATTTAAATACTGACCAGGCTCAATGTTGCTTAACTTCGGTGATCGAATGGGAACCGGTGCATTCAACACGATATAGCTGTAAACATGTTGATATATTACTAGTTTTTATATACTACTTTCTATATTTTATATATTGATGAGATAGGCAAACTAGTCTATATATCAATATATATATATATTGAAAAAACATAGGTAAACTAGTGTGTATATACAGTTTTAGATTATGCATACTCATAAGATATCTTTTTCATGTGAATCTAGTCAAACAACCAAGATTATTGAACTCTGAATTTTCACCTATCGCAGTGAAGGAGTGCTTTCTCAGAGAGACCCTATTCCTTTAGTGCCTATAGGGACTTATGCCAAATGCAGACCTCATGGAACTTGTATATAGGAGCCATTGCTAAAGGTACTGGAAAAATGGCTGGTTCCCTGAATTGCCTGACTCTGACTTTTATAAGAGCCAGATCAGGCCAAAAATGGGCAAGAGCTGTCCATTCATCACTTTCAAGTCTTGAAAGAATCCAATAGTATCTCCATGTCATTGTGGGTAACAAAAATTTGTTTACTCTACAATCCCTTTCTCACAGAAGAAATGTCACAAACCTCCCTCTGCTCTATTTCTATTGCAATGGAAATTGATCAAATGGACTACATTCCTTAGTTTCACCTGTTCAAAACCTTCATGGCTAAAACCTGTCATGCTATGCACATTGTAACAAACCACCCATGTTCTCTTCATATTTCACTGGTGAAATCTCTAGGGTCAACTGTTATCTTCTCCACATACCCTCCAACTTATGACCAAATCACATTGAAACACCATTTCTCATACAGTCACAAAGGTTAAGCAACTTCAAACCTGGTCAGTACCCAGATAGATAACTGCAAGAAAGTAACAGGTGCAGTAAGCTTGGATGTGCAGAATGATGTAATATACAACTACTTGGAATTTGAAATTAGAAAACCAAATTCTGATTTCAATTGAGTTTGTTATATTCCCTTAAAAAATACTTTTCCCCTCAGCTGTGTTTCATTAGCAGGATTATTATCTCCAAAAAAATTCTTACAATCTAAAAGTATTTCCTGGCTTTAAATAATTTGCAAAAAGTTGATAAGTCATAAAATATTAAATCAATAAAATATATATATATATATATATATATATATATATATATATATATATATATAATCATATGCCTACCTGTAACTGTTAGGGCGCCGCTCCTATTTGACTACAAATGGACTGTTCCCATTGCTATGTATAGCAATGGTGGATTCTCTACAAGGGAGTCATAGAGAGCCACTTGAGAGTCTCTAATGAGTTACTGAAGAGTCAGTGCGAGTCAGTGAAGAGTTAGTCACACTTCCGGTGGCGTACCGGAAGTAATCACGTATACACACGTCTTACGACGGATTGGACTCTTGTATCTTTCTATTGTAAATATTACTAATTACTTCTGTACATACTAACCGTCTTTCTGCGGAATACAACTTATATTCTGATTCTGTTGTTGAGTTATTCATTTATACTTGGCGACATAACAGTATCACTTTAGCTCAAATGATTCTTGAGTTTTGTACAAGGTGAACATTATTGTAAAATAAAATAATGGCTCATCCCTTAGATACTTAAATACAATTTAATGCTGGTCAGGTACCAAAATATGCCTAATCTTCTTAGATACCAAATTCTTCATGTACAAATAAACTTTGTTAATGTGCATAAGGTAAAAAATAACTGAATTTACACAGACAAATGAACTCATAACTGGTAATGGTATTGTTTGCTATCCAAAGTGTGACCACTTAGCATTTTACTTCTCAGAAACAGCATTATTGAACAGATATGCAATTAAAACATAATGTAACTTAAATATATATATGTAAAAGCCAGGGCAAAAAATTGTTAAAATGTTGTCTAAGTGAGATGAATGCTGGTCTATTTATTTTTGTTTTTTTACTTAGCTTTATAATGAATCATTGAACAAAATATGAAACTTTTTTTTTTTCATCTGTCTCTTGTTTGATGGTGAACTGCAGAGAAGAAAGAATAACATAATCAATAAGCAAGTAAGTACCACTTTTATATACATACACGCACATAGACATAAGTATGTGTGTGTACAATGGGGAGTGAGCTAAAACTGGACAGAGTGAAGCCTAGAAGAAGATCGAAGGTAATAGTGAATGATAGAGATTAAGACAAAGTAAGAAAAAAGAAATAGCAAAAAAAGAAAAAAAAAAGTGTGAACCAAACAGGATGCGAGAGAAAAGAAAAAAAATAAGAGTTATTCTTCTAAGATCAGTTCAAGTTGGGAAATATTAAAGGTCATATGGTGTTTTGGTACGTAGCTGATCTAATAAAGATATTTGTTCTTTAACCAACCCTATTTCCAAAGAAAAATCTGAGTTTTTCAACTGAACACTATGTGTAGCTACCTGAATATAGACTCTGTCAGAGTATATTGTTTCTCAGGATAAAAATTTAATTAAAAAATCACTAATTGTACAATACAGTTTTGGCTAGCACTTTATTAATATATTTGTAAAACCTATATGGATATGAGGGATGAAAGAGTTATCATTATTTACGCTTTTTATATGTTACCTCTTTCTTGTTATTGTCATAATATTTTAAGCAATTGTACCCTTCAGCCAGCATCAAGTGTATATTGATCCAAGATCATTCCTTGGGCCAGGAAATATACTTGGACTCAGTGGAAATGGGTTTAGCAATAACTGAGCAGTCTTGAAATAAGAACTATATGAGATATCCCTAGACATTGGCAGTTGAGCAAGAACAGTCTACCTCTATAGATAAATAAAATGTTCAGTTTGAAATTCCCTATGGGTTACCTGGATCAACATAGATCTAATGAAGACCAGAGGGTGTGACAACTGAAATGTTGTAATAACAACAATAAAAATGTGGACAGGAGTCTGTATGTAAGTAGAGTAAATAATTGTAAAATCTAATTTACATGATTTTTTCTTTTTTTTTTTAAATTTTGTCTATGTTGTTTCATGATGGGATAGAAAAATGTAAAAAATAAAAGAAAAACATTTTTATTTGTAAAAATTAACAAATGCTTTGAAAAGGCTTCTCTATTGAAATAAACTGAATCAATTTTATATGAGTTTCAATCAAACTAATTTTTTAGGTTTAAGGAAATGACTAGTTTGCCTTTTCTCAATAACAACAAAATAAATATTTGGCAATCATTTTTTTTTTAATTTCTTTTTCTTAGGAGCTGCTTGCAAGTTAGATCAACTCAAGATGAGAAGAAATTTCTGTTAATGATAATGAGTGATAGTAAATATGTTCATAAGAATGACTTTTACAAATGTGTATTAATAGATAATAGGCTGCATGATCATTTGAGTATACAATGTAGTTATATCTATATACACCCTATCAAGTAAGTAAAGTAGAAAATTTATATATATATATATATATATATATATATATATATATATATATTTTATTAAAATACTTTAATCCAAACGGAAAAGTAGGAAGGTAAATCCCAAAAACCTGATCCTAATTAATATTAAAATTTTAATATTAAAAAATGATACAGGAGGAGAGCTCAATGTAATTAAAATTACAGAGCTAATATAAAATAAAATAAATTTTCAATATTCAAAAACGTTGAATGAACATTTCTTCTCTTTCCTTGTCTTTATTTTTCTTACCTCCCACTTCCCCTTTTTGTTTTGTTTAACCCTATTCTCAATTTAACACCACCTCTTACCCCCTTTCCTTTGTAAAGCTAGACGAAACCAAATTTTCCATTTCTTCACTTACAACTCTATCTGAAAGTTAAAATCTAAAATTAGACATGATTTACTTCCGAAAATTTTTTGTGACATAAATTTCTCAAATCTTAACCGTCATTTTTATTTTATTTTTTATTTATTTTTTTTATTTTTATGTTTTATTCCCCCTTTTAGTCTTATTTTCATTTTCATTTTGAAATATTACGGTTGCCAGTTGCTGAGGAGATGTGAAATCTCTCTTAGGGATTTCATGTTGAAATGTTCATTCAACATTTTTGAATATTGAAAATTTATTTTATATATATATATATATATATATATATATATATATATATATATGTGTGTGTGTGTGTGTGTATAGTGTAATAGTTGTTACAATGGTTTATAAATTCATAGTATCGCTACACAAAAATATTTGCGTTTTGAAGCTACCTTTAGGTGCTTCTCATCGGTGAAGTTGAATAGGTGATTTCAACTTCGTCACCCGATGAGAAGCACCTAAAGGTAGCTTCGAAACGCAAAAAATTTTGTGTAGTGATGCTATGAATTTATAAACCATTGTAACAATATAACACTCTGCGTTTGTATCGAACACTCTTTATAAAAGTAAATGCATGAACAGCAGGTTAAAAAACCTACGAGTTCCACAACTTTGTTACAATATATATATATATATATATATATATATATATATATGCTTACAGTTATATTGCATTGAATACACCGGTTCTCACTGAAGTTAAGCAACATTGAGCCTGGCCTGTACTTAGATGAGTAACCACTTGGGAATGCCAGGGGCTGTATGTGTTCTTGATGGATGTGCATTGTGGTGCAGTTGATTTCTCCAAATAAGAAATCAGGGAGCCAAGTTTGAATTCCGATTGAATGCCTTGCAGTCACTCATGCACAAATACTCTTGGAAAAGGTATTAATCTAGCTTTTTCCTCCAGTTATGGGTTAAATAACAGGAAAAATTGTATTCTATATCCTTGGCTGGCAACCAGTCTACCAGAGCAGGTAGTAGCAACCTGTTGTGGGATAATTAAAGAAAAATGCCTTCCTGAGTGCTGTGAAGTGTATTCAGAGCACAGTGAAAACAATAATATCACTTGTTTATCCACTGCATCCCTGACTGTCTCCAGCATGTCTCGCCTATGTCATGCCACCAGACCCTGATGGAATGGGAAGAGAGAGGCTGAAATCCAATTAAAGTGCAAGTTAGAAGTTATGACTTAAGCTTTAATTGAAGGCTAACTAGAAGTTGTGGTCTTCCTCGCCTGCAAGAGACAAACATCATATATATATATATATATATATATATATATATATATATATATATATATATAGTCATCTGCAGACAGATCTGTTTTGCTGTATCACAGCTCATCAGTATGGTTAGACTCTGATTGCTTTTAACCCAGGATTGAAACCCGACTGAATTGGCATCAGTCAGCGATTCTACCTCTGGGCTATGGGCGTTCGGTAGAAGAAAGCAGTTTTTTTTTAGCGTGTATATTGTCATTATACCCGCTCAATAGCCAGAGTGCTCTAATCCATTACTGAATGAGTGATGCGTACATGTCAGAGTAGCTACTGTTTTTCAAAGTCTACCATTCTTCCAGATATATATATTCATAATGAAAATAAACGAATTTACAAATCCATTGGTGATAATTTATTTCATGAATATTTTTAAAAAAATATTAAACTCCTCAGACCAAAATTATTTTACAAAAACGAATTGGTTAGATTTATCCAAAGGGAAGAAATAGCAAAGGGAAGGGGAAGAAGGAAAACATTTTATCTATAGGAGAGGAAATCAGATATACAATGTTCATTTTTAAATGCAGATGTCATATTTAAAATGATCTTGGATTGAACATTTTCTAGTACAATACAGTAATTTTTTTAATCATATATTCATGCACACTTGAATTTATGCCTATCCACTGAATCTATATGCACTTCCAGCTCTGCTACATCTCAATATATATTTTACTATAACCTATGTACAATAATAGATCATATGCAATAGTGGTGAAGAATTCAAGTAGAAAAATTAAAAATAAATACAATGAATCTAAATACAAATTAGAGACATGTCATAAAAGATCATTCCATATTGAATAAACCAACAATGTTTGTGGCAAATGTTATCATCAACTTGAAGTTTTCCTTGTTTCCAAAGTTAAATAATATTATGGATAAAAAAATTTTTGAGATTTCACATAAGTTAACTTATTTACAAAAAATTTATTTATTTGTTTATAAAAAGTTTGCTTAATACTTGTATACATTATTTCCCTAGAATTTTAAACGGAAATGTACTTCATCTTATTCACACACATACTAACTTTACCGGCTCATAAACGTTCGCATTCATACATGATTCTCTCATACACATATTTTATTTTAAAACAAGAATATTGTCCATCATTTGGTATTTGTGTACATTATTTTACTAAAACTTTGAATGGAAATGTATTTTGTTTTGTCATTCACATGCATACTAATATTACGGACATATAAACATTTAATTTGTCTATAGTTTAAATACGTTTGACACATGCATTATTTTTGCATCATATACTTACTTTTAAAATAAACATCTGCTTTTATTACACATAGCACACACATATATACAGGCATGTTTTTTCTACATTTAAAAATATTCATCTATTGTTTTATTACACATAACACATATCTGATCAATGAAATTAAATCAATATACTGTCACTTAGGTTTCTTGAAAAATTTAAAAGAAATTTTTAAATAAGTCATCTTTAAAAAGATCTTTGAAGAAGCTTGTTAAAGTGAAATATGTTTGATTAAAGACACTTTTTCTTACCTTATTCTATTCGTTCACACACACACACACACACACACACATAATTGAACACTGAGGTCAGCATCAAGTGACAATATTCAAGCCAGAATGGTCAGAATATTGCATTCATTCATTAAACTGTCACTATACAGTGACCATGTTTATATTTGCATATGGTCTATCCCTGAAAATGAGCAGTTTTATCCATAAATACAGCATACCTTGAGACTATCTTTTATATATATATAAGAGAAGGGAAATTTTAACGTGATATATATATATATATATATATCACGTTAAAATTTCCCTTCTCTGACTGCATGCGCCTATGGCTTAGGGAGTAGTGACTCCAACTGACACCAAATCGGTCAAGTTTCGATCCCGGCCAGAAGCAAGTGGATGTGTCTAGCCACACTAATGAGCTGTGATACAGCAAAACAGGCTTGTATGTGGATGACTAATATATATATATATATATATATATATATATATATATATATATATATAAAAAGATAGTTTCAAGGTATAAATATATATATATATATATATACATACATATATATCAATTATTTGTTTAAACATTATTTTCAATATTTAAATATGTCAGTTGTTAAAACCATTTCATTAATCTTCAGGATTTTCCATAACAATATATATATATATATATATATATAAATATGGTCAGTGTATATATATATATATATATATATATATATATGCACTGACCATACTTATACATGTGTTTTGTTGAAAGACAAACATTTTTTTCCAAAAGGCCTCCAAGCATTTTTATTTTAATTAGATATATTTTATGTATAATTTTGAATTACAGAAGGAGAGTTGTAGAGAACATAAAGATTTGCCTAAAGTCACAATACTTAAAGATAAAACTGATGCATTCTTAATGATCTAATAACTTTCTAAAATATCATGCCCGTCAGGTGCCAAGTTGAAAAATATTTATGGATTGCTGTTCTCTCTCTCTCTCTCTCTCTCTCTCTCTCTCTCTCTCTCTCTCTCTCTCTCTCTCTCTCTCTCTGAAGAATACACTAGTTTTCAAAACCATTACACAGTCTGTTGACATCATAACTTATACTTTTGTATGCTGCATCTTTGCCTTAATTATTTTTAAGCTATTTATTTACATTTATTCTTGTAAATAACATTACATTATTTATAGGCTTCTGAAGATAATATGAATTAACAAAATATCTAAGTCCCACTGCCATGCTTAGTCTTTAAGAGAGTTAGATCAGATCAAGAATGGAGTATTGCTTCCATATCTGGGCTGGTGCTGCCTAGTTTTAACTTTCCAGATACAACAAAGTTAAAGTTGTCCTTGTAGGGGAATAATTATTTTCCACTCTGCAACTCTTATCACACTGACAAAATATAATTGATTTCTCACTATGGTATCACTATTACTATAACTGCCACTACTGTACAGGGTGTTTCAGTGAGAGAAAAAACTGGGTACAGTGGGTATTGAAGAAAGGATAAAAGAATAATGGGATCCACGAAGATAGAAAGATGAATTTAAATATTTGGAGATTGTAGCTCAGGGATAGGGAAACGTGGAAAGCCATGATCGCCCATGTCCTGAAGGGACAGGGCACATAGAAGAAGAAGAAGCTATCAGGGAAGAAAGTAAATAAATGAGAATTCCACAGGCAGGAACTGTGAGAAAAGAAATAGTGAAGCAGAAGTTGGAGTTACATTTAACTATTTCAGCGGACCCAGATGCCAGTATAATGCAATGCTTAAATTCACATGAATGAGGCTCCAGGGGACAAAAATTCATCAGTGCAGTTGTCATGAAAATATTTGTAGTAAAGACAGAGGGAAGTCATGTAAACGAATACAACAAACCCAACTGGTATTGGAACTCAGCTGTCTGACCTCCAATTTCAAACTTTAGCCATTATACCACCCATACATCCAGGCTTCCAAGACCTGATATTTTCATCTAATTACTGGTCAGGCTCAACTTTGCTTAAATTTAGTGATCATACAAGAACCAGTGTTTCAATGTGATATTGACGTAAGCCTATACATATTATGTATGTGCATTTATGATGATCAAGTTACTTATCGGTAAATGACATGATAGCCAGATTGGGTTGCATTTAAAAGTCCAGTGTTTCTAAATTTTAAATTTTGCTACCTGTGAATTTCGAAGGCTAACATGGGCTTCCATTGAGTTTATTCAAATATTAGTAGCACAAAACTTGCAAATGCGGCCAAGTTCACTACTAGTTAGATCAACTAGCAGCCTTGGTTGAAGCATGTCTGGGTTTAAATATATTCATGCACACACAGATTTTTATTTTTATTTTTTTGCAAAATTTACTCTGTACAAGGCCCATAAGTCACTCAAGCTTGAAACTGAGATAGATGTATGATGCTTTGCTAATGTTCTGAGGGTAATTTAAATAGGCAACAATATTTTACAAAATCAACTACATTTATGTATTTAAATATTGATTGCATGTGAGTATGTTTTTCAGAATTGCTTTCAATCTCTGTTTTAACTGTGTTACACTCAAAGTATCTGACTGCATAATTGTATTTTGATGCATGCAAATCTGTGTAAATGTGTATACCTACAATGGCCTGCACTTACATGCAAACCGTTATATGTATGCATGCATATTTCAGTGCTATTTAATTTTTGAAAGGCTCATCCTAGTTACACAAAGTTTCCATCATTCTTATGCTTATCATCTATGCATATTAAAAACACAATGCTCCTTTTAATAGCACTCCTGTCATGAAACGACTAAGAAATTTCAATTAAAAATTTAAGAATACCAAAAGAAAAAATAGAATATAGAATTTTTTTTCATTTTTTTCTTCTTCTAAATATGCAGAGAAACCCGTCCATTGATTAAGAAAGAATCAGTGAAACGCAACTGATGAGTTGGACACTGTTAGTGCAATCTCAAAAGACACATTAAAAAAAAATTATGCTGACAAAGTGGTGTGGGGTGTGGATAAAAAAAGGAAAGATTTTCAGCATCATGCTGCTTCATATGAAATAATAAAAGCTGTTCTGACCATGCAAAAATGAAAGCAAATGTTAATCAAATGTAAAAAAAGAAAGAATTATTTTTCTTTTTTAGAAAACAAAAAATAAATAGATAAGGGGGGGGGAATTATAATTTAGCAACTGGTAAAAACATACAAAAAGAATATTAAGAAAGAAAAATAGGGCAAGAAATAATTTTATGAAAAAAAAAAATGAAAAAAATGAATTTTAAAGAAAGGAAAGAAAAAAGAAAGAATTTTTAGAAGAGAAAAAAGAAAAAGTATTTTCAGCAAAGAAAAAAGAAAATGAAAAAGTATTTTCAGAAGAGAAAACAGGAAAAGAAAGAATGCATTTTAAGAAAAGAAAATAGAAAAGAAAAAGAATTTTTAGAAGAAAAAAGAGGAATGCAAAAATAAAAATACTAAGAAGAGAGAATAAGAAAAGAAAAAATTTTTAAGAGAAAATAAGGAAGAAGAAAGGTGATTAAAAAATAAGGAAAGAAAGAAATGAAATTTCCATAATGTTCCTAATGACAATGATGATAAATTTAATGATATAATGTTATGATGCTATGATAGTGAGGATGTGATATTAATAAGAAAAATGAAAATAAAAGATAGTGATGATGAAGATGAAGATTGAAGGTAAGAGGAAAAAGAGAAATAATAAAAGCAAATAAATTTTTGTTATAACCAAGGGGAAAATAAGATGAATATTTCAAAAATTTTAATTGTGCCTGAGATAAGAATTATTTGATTTTTATTATGCTGCCAAGGAAGATTTATGCTAATTCAGTGCAATTTTTTTATAATGTTCTTATCAAGAACCATTATTTTTTTATTTTAAGTTTTACTTTTTCATGTTTTTTAGTGTGCATTAAGAAAATAAGGGACTCTTGTATTATTATTTATATACTCAATTGATTACTCATTTCGTTTCTTGTGGGAGTTCAATATTCATGGCATGGGGGAGGCAATTTATGTCAAATCTTTCAACTAATTTATGTCAAATCTTTCAACTATGTTCAAATTAATCTAGAAAAAATATCATTGCTTGGTATAAGGTTTAATTTCAGTTGATAATTAAAGAGAATATTGACTTAAAGTGGGGGACCATTTTTTAAATATTTAAACAGTAAATTGATTCCCAACATCATATTTTTAGTAAGAAACAGTATTTGAGATAATAATTCATTCTAGTTTTAATTCACATTAATAAACAGTATTATTTTCAGTTTCTAAAATGATTCCTGATGAAAAGTAAAAGATAAAGTTTTATTTAAACAATAAATAAATTTGTATAACTTCATTAAAAATTTAACATATATCCTGTCACAAAATATACTCTTTATTGAAAGAAATTCCTTTAAAAACTCTCCTGCATTTTACATCATAGTGGTTAGATCATTTATTTATTTTTATACTTAAGTTTAGATGTGCGTTGTGGTGCAGTGGATATCGACTTGGAACGAGAAATCAGGGAGCCAAGTTCGAATTCCAGTTGTATTTCTTGCATTCACTTGCGCACAAATACTCTTAGGAAAGGTATTAATCCATCTCTTCCCTCCAGTTATGGGTTAAATAATAGAACAAATTGGGTTCTATAGCCTTGGCTGGCAACCAGTCTACTGCAGAAAGCAATGGCAACCTACTGAGGGATAATCTTCTGCCCAGTCAGCCATGTCTTTTTCAAAACATGATCACCCAAAGTGTGTATCATGTATGGTACTTAACTGACTTGGGTTCAACCAATACAAACCTCAAGAGCCACTCACCGCATATAGGGTTTGACTGAATAATATGTTTGGTAATAAAATAAGAGTAGGTAAAAAGTGAAGTTTACAAGGATATGGAAGATAAATAATAATTGACCTTTGACTGAAAGAGGTTAAGATTGTAGTGTCCAGGGAAGTATCCTTGCAGGGAATTGTTCTACAAAGTAGCAATTCTTTTAAAAAAAAGTTGTATGAGTAGAACTTCCTCCTTGCAAATGGAATAATGAGAAAATGTGAGTAAATCAGCTGTTGAATCTGAACTGTAAATGTCTAAATTGATGGAACTAAAGAGTAGAACTACTGGTACTAGAAAATTTTCTAAATACCTGTCTGGCTCTTTTGTCTCATAATGATCCAACAAGAAAATAGTTACGGTTCTAATTTAATTATGATTATAAATCAAATGATACTAAAAGAGATCAAAATATATACAAACACGGAATAATGAGCAGTTGAATATCATTATTTTCTTCACTCCCGTATTCTTGCTTTCCTGACGGCTACAACCTCCAGAAATTTAAATGCAAAGTTAATACTCATCTACTAACCACTGGACTCTAGCTCTCTCCCCTCCCCTGTATAACCTTCCCTTTCTCTCCACCTATGTATCTGTCATCACACCTGCTTTCTCAGCTTTCTATTGTTCCTTTCTAACTAGCTTGTACTCCTCACTCTTTTCTAATTAATCTTTTTACATTTATGTAACCCCCTGCACATCAGTGGCATTTCTGCCTTGCTCAGGGTGAAATGATTAAAAAAAAAAAATATTCCTTGAGAAATTATCAGTAAGCATTATAAACTGGTACAAATGATACAGCAGGAAATGTGGTTAATCTTTTCATGTGTGTAATTAATCTAGAAAAAATATCATTGCTTGGTATAAAGTTTAATTTCAGTTGATAATTAAAGAGAATATTGATTTAAAGTGGGGGACCAAATTCCTTTTTTTGTTATTGTTTTTTAATCAAGCTTTCATGCTTACACAGTATAAAATATGTACAAATTACAACCCTGTAGAAGGAACATATGAAATAATATAAACGTTTTTTTTTTGTAGATACATCCAGTTTGAGTAGAAGTTCTGTTTAATAATGTTCTCTAGCAGGATTTGAACCTGTGTTTTCCTTTGTTGAAGAAACCATTATCTGATTTGATGTGCTTGAGCATCACAGCCCAACAAGGTTCAATTACTTTTTTGAAAGAATACATATTTTTTCATTCAGATCTCCTCAAAAGCAAACCCTTTATTGACTTACTTTTTATTTACATACCAAAAATGTTAAAGTAAATTCTGCTTGTTTTTAATCCAAAGTAATCTCTTATTAATCTAGATGTTATTTTTATTGGATCAGTCAGTCAGTTAAGTGCCATACGTGATACACGCTTGGGCAATCATGTCTCAAAAGAGACATGACTGACTGGGCAGAAGATTATCCCGCAGTAGGTTGCCATTGCTTTCTGCGGTAGACTGGTTGCCGTCCAAGGCTATAGAACCCAATCTGTCCTGTTATTTAACCCATAACTGGAAGGAATAGACGGATTAATACCTTTCACAAGGGTATTTGTGCGTAAGTGAATTCACTGAATTCAACTGGAATTCGAACTCGGCCTCCTCGATTTCTCGTTCCGAGCCGATATCCAATGCACCACAACATACATCCTATTGGATACACATGTTTAAAGATGGTGACTGGTAATTCTGCAAATAGCAGAACTTTGATCCCTCCATTACGCAATAATTTTGAGATTCTCACATCCACAGCAAATAAAAGTGAGTGCTTTGCTTACAGATTCTCTTACAACTCTACACTTGACTCAACTAGAGTACCCACACCCAACTTCACTCCTAGAACTAAGGCCCATATGAGCAATTATACATAACCCCCCTCTCTGGTCTCTAACATTATTTCTAAGCTCCCATAAAGCTAGTAAATGTGATAGTATTTCAGTCATTGTCCTTAAGAAATGAGAACCTAAACTCTCTCTTGTCTTCTCCAAACTCTATAACTATTGCTTTGCTACTTCTTGCTTCCCTGCTTGTTTGAAGTCATCCTCTGTAGTTCCCGTCTTTAAAAACTCTGGAGAGACCTTCACCACTTCTAGCTATCAATTTATCAACCTCTTACCACTTTTTAACAAAGTGTTTGAGGCTATTATCAATGCTGAAATGATTCGACCTCACACATCCAACAAATTATTTTCTGACAAGCAGTATCACTTTTGCTTTGCCAGGTCTGCTGCTGATGTGCTTATGACCATCACCGAGTACATGTATCAAGCCCTTGATAAGAACAGCAAAGTCTGGGTTGTTGTCCTGGATATCTCAAAAGTATTTAATAGAGTTGGGCATGCTGACCTTCTGCACAAGTTACAGGGCTATGGTGTAACCGGATGACTATTTGATTTAATCCACTCATTCCTGTCAAATTGTAAAATGATGGTCATTCTGAATGAGCATACTTCTAAATCCTTTCATGTGAACATGGGTGGCCTTCAAGGCTCTATCTTAGGTCCTACACTCTTCCTGATATTCATCAATGATCTTCCTAATTTAGTCAGTTCCCAAGTTGGCATCTATAGAGATGACACCACCATCTACTACCAACACAATATGGAATCTGCCAGGGCTGACAAAGTAGATCTTACTTGTGCTCTTGGAAAGACTTCCAATCTGTGATGGATTGGGTTAAGAAATGGTTTGTAAATTTTAATGCTTCCAAAACAAAGCTGCTCACCTTAAATCATTCTAGAGAAGCTTCCCTATCTTCCATTAATATGAATTACACTAGTCTCTCTAAAACTAATAAATTGTGCCTCCTCAGCCTCTCACTCTTAGCCAATCTCAGGTGGCTGCTAAAAAAGTTGGGTCATTGGGTCAAGCCATGAAGTTTTTCTTGTTAGAATCCATCTTGAACATTTATAAATATACTCTTCGTCCATGCATTGAATAGTTGCCATATCTGGTCAGGTGCTCCCACTGTTCATCGGCAGGGGTTCTCAACAAAATCTGAAAGAAAGATTTGCAATGTAATTGATCCTGATTTGGCTGCTCACCTTCAGACACTTTCTCACTGACAAAATATTGCTTCCCTCTGTCTTTTCTACAAATATTTTCATGGCTCTGACAATCTTTATTCCCTGATGCCCTGCCCTATTGAGTTTACCTGTGAAACTAAATTAGCAACTAGGTTCCACCCTTTTACTAACAAAATAGGCAAATGTAACTTCCATCTCTAATCTATCAGTTTCGTTCCTTGCACATCCCACTCCCTTTCCCCATCCTTGCTTCCCTGATAGCTACAATCTCCAAAAGCTTAAATGCGATGTCAGTTGCCATCTTCTATCTCCGTGACTCCCATCTCTCATACCCTTTCTACAACATCACCTATACTGTCTTCTTTTCTATCCTCCTTTTCCTCTCATTGTAATCCTCTATGCTCCAGTGGCAGTATTGTCTTGCTTGGGGTGAAATGATTTGAAAAAAAAAAATTAACAAAATATAAATTTCATAGATGTCATCATGAGTTGATTATTTAACACACTGGCTGACAACCTAAAATCAGCTTATAGTCGTCTGGGGAGGGTCTTTAATTTTTTTAAATTTAAAAAAAAATATTTTGTCAAATAATGTGTTCAGTATCAATGAAAGTTTTTTGCTAATATATTTTGAAAAAGTTTGTTTTTTCTTAAATTTGAAGCCATATCACTAACTACTGGCAACAGCTAGTTTTAAGTAAAAGTAAAGAGTGCATTGGATATCGGCTCGGAACGAGAAATCGGGGATCCGAGTTCGAATTCCAGCCAAATTCATTGCATTCACTTACACGCAAATACCCTTGGGAAAGGTATTAATCCGTCTATTCCTTCCAGTTATGGGTTAAATAACAGGACAGATTGGGTTCTTTAGCCTTGGTCGGCAACCAGTCTACCGCAGAAAGCAATGGCAACCTACTGCGGGATAATCTTCTGCCCAGTCAGTCATGTCTCTTTTGAGACATGATCGCCCAAGCGTGTATCACATATGACACTTAACTGACTGACTGAAAGAGAAACAGAATGCTACATGCATTTTCATAAAATTTCACAGGAAGCCACATACATTATACAGAAATATGTAGAGTGTCTCCAAAATTTTGCAAAGTAACTTAGAATGAAAATATAACTGTCATCAATATCTGGAGACATAGTCAACTGAAATGCCATGTCACCAATATATGATGACATGGCAGCCAGTGTATTAAGTAATAATTACAGGGACCCTGGTAAATTTCACTTACCACTAAGTGATAGCTGAAAGAGATTTAAAGATATCTATGTAAGAAAAAGTACAACATTTTCATTTATTAACATATTTGATGAAAAAGGCATAAATTTGCTTAAATTCTCTTCATTAAAGAAATAAATATATTTATTCAACACAAATTATATTTAGAGAGAGTGAGAAAGGGCAACAACGTATGACTTTAATTTTAGCTTTAATTCAGTTCCAGCAATTTTCAAATAAGTGATTTCTTTCTGAAATGCATAACTACGCTGTTTTCTGAGCTACCAGTTCAGCCTTAAACTGCCAAAACCATCAATGAATTCAATTATGAGAAAGAGGAGGAGAGAAGGAGAAGTTTTCAATCATACATCATTGTTCTGAATCTCCTTTGCATGGCAGCAACTGATTTTTGATTCTGCCAGCTCCACAAACAAGAAGCCTTCTGTGATCAGACACCATTCCTTATATACTCAGCGGAATTGATGCTTTTGCAAATGCACTCAGTGAAATAAGCAACATTTCAACATTTCAAACGCAATGACTTTTCTTAGAATGCTTGTAGGAGGCTGCTTGGATATCTTTATACATTTTCAATGATCCGAAATGTATCCAGATACTTTAACAAAAAAGCAAGTGCCACAACCATTACAAAAAAATGAAAACAAAATAATATGCCATGATACTTCATTTAAAATTTTTAAAAGACATTAATCTTGCATTAACCCAAGGATTTCTTTTCAGTATTAACATCCATAAACCATTGAAATTCTTATAATAATATCCATTTCATATATCACAATATAAGAGAAGGAATGTCAAGTTAGGGAACATCATATTAACTATGTTTCAACCCACATATAATACTGTATTGGATATATGTTTCATAATTGAATACTATTTCAAAATGCTATTAAGCCTAAACAATCTTTATAAGTTCTAATAGTATAAACTTTGTTGCTAACAAGTTTGCACCAAATATATCATCTTGATCAGAGGCAGACATATTTTTGGGGCCTTGAATCTTGAACAGGCACAGAGGCGCGTTTGCAAACAACAACAATATATTTGAGGATCCAACTGCCAAAATGGAGGCTCTGAATAGGTTCTGGAATACTCAATGAACCCCTCCAGCAGAAAATTTTGAAATTTGATCAATGGGCCTTAGTTCTAGGAGTGAAGTTGGGTGTGGGTACTCTAGTTGAGTCAAGTGTAGAGTTGTAAGAGAATCTGTAAGCAAAGCACTCACCCTTATTTGCTGTGGATGTGAGAATCTCAAAATTATTGTGCAATGGAGGGATCAAAGTTTTGCTGTTTGCAGAGTTACCAGTCACCATCTTTAAACATGTGTATCCAATAGGATGTATGTTGTGGTGCATTGGATATCGGCTCGGAACGAGAAATCGAGGAGCCGATTTCAAATTCCAGTTGAATTCAATGAATTCACTTATGCACAAATACCCTTGTGAAAGGTATTAATCCGTCTATTCCTTCCAGTTATGGGTTAAATAACAGGACAGATTGGGTTCTATAGCCTTGGACGGCAACCAGTCTACCGCAGAAAGCAATGGCAACCTACTGCGGGATAATCTTCTGCCCAGTCAGTCATGTCTCTTTTGAGACATGATCGCCCAAGCGTGTATCACGTATGGCACTTAACTGACTGACTGATCCAATAAAAATAACATCTAGATTAAAAAGAGATTACTTTGGATTAAAAACAAACAGAATTTACTTTAACATTTTGGATATGAAAATTAAAAGTAAGTCAATAAAGGGTTTGCTTTTGAGGAGATCTGAATGAAAAAATATGTATTCTTTCAAAAAGTAATTGAACCTTGTTGGGCTGTGATGCTCAAGCACATCAGACCATATGAAATGGGTATTAGAGTATATTCTAAGGTCAGTATTAGCTACTTCAATCCATTGGCTTATTATTTTATCCTTCAAATGGATTTAATAACAAACATGCAAAAAAAAATGTGTCGAAAAATTCACTCATTAAGTAAAGTTGCTTTAAAGGCCCCTCTGGGATTAGGGTACCTGAAGCTTAAGCTTCATTAGTTTCATAGTAGATCTATATGAATGACAAGCACATCTCTGTCATTTTTTACTTACAGTGTCAGTTTCATCTTAAATCTACTACCTTTTTCAGTCTTTCTACTTTGTGCTACCTTTTGCTTCTTTTCCGTCTGTGTGACACAGTAATTCTGATTTTAATCTCTGATCCAGGCAGTGTAGACTGTGAGGAAACAGGTCACACAACAGGTGAGTATTACTAAATATAAGAACTAGATGAGATATCATTAAGCATAGACAGTCAAGTGAGAACAGTCTAACCATGCAGATTAAATAAAGGGTTCCGTTCAGAATTCCCTGTAGGTTACCCAGATTTATATAAACCTGATGAAGGCCATAGAATACAAATGGTTGAAATGTAATGACAAGAACAACAAAGGCAGGGACAATAGTCGGAATGTAAATAATTTTATATCTTTGCTTTATTTTTCTTCAAAGAAATATTGTGTCCAATCTGCTGGAAGTATAGACAAGAGGCTGACTACAGGAAGCTAAGACTGAATAATTCTGACAACAAAATGAGTTGTGGTAAAGGCAGTCAATAATTTCAGTGTATAAAACATAAATGACTTGGAGAAGAGTCATTAATGCATTCTAAATTGTTTCTTGGCACTTGAGTATCTTATTTGTAAACTTGCTGTTAGCATTTTGGCCAATCTAAAATTCATTTTCACACAGATGTCCTTGAGAAAGGCATGAGTCTGTCTCTTTTCTTGCTAACTAGGGGTTAAATAGCAGTGTAGACTGAACTGTCTAGCCATGGGTGGCAACTAGTCTAAGAGAATTGAATTCTGAATCATGGGGAAAGTAACAGGAAATAACCATCTTTTCCATGAATTCTTGGCAATTCCCAAATAATAATGAAAAATTTGTAGGGAGACATGATTGTGTACATCCTGAAGGGACACAGTATTAAAACAAATTACTGATTCAGATATAATTTAAGAGCTTTCAAAATATACACATGATACACAAGAATTCCATCTATTGCAAGTGAAAAAAAAAAAGGGTTGGGGATTCTTTTATTCACACAAGCAAAATTGAACTAATATGGTGATATTTACTACAGGCAGCAATATTGATATATGGTTTCGTACAGAAGTTGGAGAAAATGTGTTAGAATGTAATTGCCAAATTCCACAGAAAGATATTAATATGCTACTATTATTAAAATCTGTATTAGCCGACCACAGTAACAACAACCCTAAGGCTCTTCTTTTGCAGATTTCTACTTAAAGATATGGGAGCAATTCCTTGGCTTGATTAATTTGACCAGTTTATTCAATAGTGCATCTCTCGTGAGAAGCTAAGTCAGACTTCTCAGGCTTCTTACTTGTATCTTGTTATTTTAAGTCCAACTCTCTTGCAACTCAAACAATATTTGCCAATACACCATATTTTTTTGCTAGAATAACTGTTATGAGTGAAACCATCATTTTCAGAGTTGTTTTATCAGATAATATAAAAATGTTTTCTTTTTTGCGGTTCGAATAAAGTGCATTGTGGTGCATTGGATATCGGCTCGGAACGAGAAATCGGGGAGCCGAGTTCAAATTCCAGCTGAACTCATTGCATTCACTTACACGCAAATACCCTTGGGAAAGGTATTAATCCGTCTCTTCCCTCCAGTTATGGGTTAAATAATAGGACAGATTGGGTTCTTTAGCCTTGGTCGGCAACCAGTCTACCGCAGAAAGCAATGGCAACCTGCTGCGGGATAATCTTATGCCCAGTCAGTCATATCTCTTTCGAGACATGATCGCCCAAGCGTGTATCACGTATGGCACTTAACTGACTGACTGAATAAAGTGCATTTATTTATTTTTTATAAGTGTCCATATTCAAGAAGTAAACGACCATCATGTCTATTCACTCACCTAAAATAAAGAAAAACATTTCACTTTAAGATTCTTATCTATTCGCATGTAACTTACTTGAATTACTTTAGCAAGGAATGCAGCCATCACTCAGCTTTGGTGTATATCTTGCAGTAGAAACTGGTGCAAAAGCTTTCCTATATATTTTTGCATATGTGTATTTGAAAGAACTCTCATTTGATTGATTGATATATATATATAAGTGTACCCCTGGCATAAAAAATGACAGCAAAATATTTGAGAAGACTATATATAGCCTTTATTATAATAGAGAGGATATATAATATATATATATATATATATATATATATATATATATATATATATATCCTCTCTATTATAATAAAGCATATATATAGTATATATGTAGCCTTTATTTGATTGTATATATATATATATATATTCTTCATTACTAGATGACATAGTAATTGCAAAAAATAAAATAATAAGGCACCGTTAAAGTGCAAACACGTGGCAAACGCTTTCATAATTGGTAGTAAAGTTTAATAACTGGTAGTAAAGAGAACTGACCCAGTGCTAACTTGCTATTGTTTCTCCCCATGAACTTCACAGGTAGGAAATATATACACAAATACAAAGGTGTTTATTATAATAAGATATATCAGTGATGATAGTGGAGGATATCAACTCATCACATAGTTTTTCTAAAATGATGCTGAAATCTGTGGACTGTGGTGGCCAGATCAGATGTTCTACTTTACTAGAATGTTCCTTGTGCTGTTCAGGGACAACTTTAGCAGTATGTATTTGTACATTATCATCCTGAAAGATAGCATTTTCCTCCAAAAACAGTTCCTAAACCATAGGATGAAGTTGATCACTTAAAATATATGTGTGTGTGTGTGTGTGTGTGTGTGTGTGTGTGTGTGTGTGTGTGTGTGTGTGTGTGTGTGTGTACATTTTCTAAGCTTTATTTCTTTATCTTGGGAGACCAGATATCTCTTTCCAGCTCATGCTCTTATAATATATATATATATATATATATGGTTTGGGCAAAATAATGGAAACACCAAGTACCATAATAGCATATTTTGAAAAATTTGATTTAACTGTCAAACGTTTGTCTATTTTTATGTTTGTTGATTTAATATTACTAGTACTTCATTTTTTTTGCTAAAATTCTTTTTTTTAATCTTACATATATTATCTATATAAGTTTCTTAAAATCAACAGTCAGGAGTATTTTAGAATTTTAAGTGATCAACTTTATCCTATGGTTTAGGAACTGTTTTCAGAGGAAAATGCTATCTTTCAGGATGATAATGCACCAATTCATACTGGTAAAATTGTTGCTGAATGGCACAAGGAACATTCTAGTAAAGTAGAATATCTTATCTGGCCACCACAGTCCACAGATCTCAACATCATTTTAGAAAAACTATGTGATGAGTAAATTTCCTCCACTATCATCACTGAAAGAATTACAGACTGTTTTAGCTGATGAATGGATGAAAAATTTCTCTGGAAACAATTCAAACTTTGTATAAGTTAACCCTATGCAGAATTCAAGCTGTAATTACTGCTAAAGGCAGTTCTATCCTATATTGAAATAAATTTGCTTGGAATTTCAAGGTGTTTTCAATATTTTGTCCACCTCCTCGGGGCATATATATATATATATATATATATATATATATATATATATATGATATTGCAGATTGAATGCTGGGCATATATATATATATATATGATATTGCAGATTGAATGCTGGGCATATATATATATATATGATATTGCAGATTGAGTGCTGGTATTAATAAAATAGGGCTCAGTGTAATATAACAAAGCTATTAAGTATATACATTAATAAATACATATATTATTCCCTATCAGTAGCATAACATGGACTTTCATGCACTAAAATAAATAGTGCTCAGTGTTGTGCATGAGACTATATATATATATATATATATATTCATTTATAAACAGCTTATTTCGCTACCTTGGTTTCCACCATCAGTGATTTCATCAGGCGATTGTTAATAACTAAGCATATATATATATATATATATATATATATATATAATAACTAAGCATATATATATATATATATATACATATGTATTTTTATAAATCAATGGAATTATAAAATCCATTTTATATGGATTTCATATGGATTTCATTTCTCATCATATAGTTTTTCTTGCTTTAATATATATATATATATATATATATATATATATATATATATATATAAGCTATATTTTTAACCCATGCTAGTCTATAATTTGTTGGCAAAGTGCCTGAATTTAAAGTTGTCCTTCTTAAACAACCTTTAAAAACTAAACAGCACAATTTTCCTTTCTTTTTTAAACTCATAGCTTCAAGGAGAGAAATGGATTCATGCCTTTCATAAAGACCTAGCATGAAGTGAATGCAACATCTCAGCTGTAATTTGAACTCAGTCCATCAGCTCCATTTTCTGCACCAATAACTTCAATGCCATCTACACTTCTCTTTGGTCCCTTTCCTTATGTCCTTTATCCCCTACTGACTGACTGCAGAGTTGTTTCCGTTGGCTGCATTTAGAATAAGTGCTGGTTGTTGGGGTGGGGCTTGAATGCACTGCAGGTGCTTGGATGGATGACATCAAGTCACGACAACCAAGCAGTTTTCTATCCATGTCTGATAAAGACTTGATACCACTAATGCTACTCATTACCTCATGTATATCATACACATAATAGCACATTTGGTAAGTTGTGTATGCTAAAATATATATATATATATATAACTTCTTCATGTAACATAATCAAAATAAATAATGAAATGGGAACTCCTCATTGAATTTGATTTGATCTAAAGTTTAAAAGTGTGATGGTGTTTCTGTGAAAATTAAAATAGAAAATAAACTAGTTTGAAACTTTATTAATTTATTAATCCATTGATTTATAAATATATATATATATATATATATATATATACAAGAATCCCTTGATTAATGCATTTTTGATTAGTTCACTAAAACTTTTATATACCAAAATTGGATTGGTGCATACATAATACTTGGTTAGTGCAGTAAAACATTCTTTAGTTTAACCATAGTAATTACAAATTAATTTTTTTAATTACCAATGTACATATTATCTGAACTAATTGATGGATTCCTGTATATATATATATATATATATATATATATATATATATATATATATATATACATACTATAGACATAAAATAGACTGTTGCGATTCGGTATTGTCTACTAATATATATATATATATATATATATAATGATAGAATGAATAACCGGATCTTTGAAGAATCTTTAATAAAAGTGGAACATGTTAGATTAAGAGACATGTCTTAGCTTGTTCTTTATTTATTCTATCATCTTGTCGAATTTCAATCCATATATTCAACTCATATATTATACACAGTATGTGTGTATGAATAATTAGACACACTCATATACTGATAAATACACATATTTATACATCCTTGTAATATTTTTAGAGAGATAAAATGTGTTATATGCTTGCATTTTTAAAGCTTGACTTAATTTGTATACTGCAACAATATTGGATCATCCATTGAAGAACAAGTTTATTTCCAATAACCTGCATGAAATATGTAAAATCTTGCTTTCACATTGTTATATATTTATATGCTTGAAACTCATTTACTTAAGCCATCCATGTTTTTATATATATATATATATATATATATATATATATATATATATATAATGAAAATAAATTGGAAGAATTTACAAATCCATTGGTGATAATTTATTTTGAGAATATTTTAAAGAGATAATGATTTTTTATAAAAATCATATTTCTTCTAAAACATTAAAATATTTATCTTGTCAGACCAAAATATTTTACAAAAATTATTTGTAAAAGATTTTGGTCTGATGAGATAAATAATTTATTTTTTTAGAAGAAATATGATTTTTATAAAAGATCATTATCTCATGAAAATATTCTCAAAATAAATTATCAACAATGAATTTGTAAATTCTTCCAATTTATTTTCGTTATAATATCTGTTAAATTCTAACATTGAGTTCTCATCAGATTAAGATTCCCATGGAATTTACTTCACAAATTACCAAGGATACTACTTAATTATATATATATATATATATATATATATATATATATATATATATAGTCATCCGCAGACAAATCTGTTTCGCTGTATCAAAGCTCATCAGTACGGTTAGACTCCGACTGCTTTTTAACCCAGGATTGAAACCCGACCAAATTGCCGTCAGTCAGCGATCCTACCTCTGAGCTATGGGCGTTCGGTAGGAGAAGGCAGACTTTTTATATTGTATATTATCATTATACACATCCAATAGCCAGAGTGCTCTAATTCATTTTACTGAATGAGCAATGCATAGATGCCAGAGTAGCTACTGTTTTTCAAAGTTTACCATTCTTCCAGAGAATCAGGGTGCGAGAGTGTAAATAATCATATATATATATATATATATATACAATGCAAGTACAACATTTAATAATAAGTTCATTTTCTGAGGTTGTCTATATATACAATGCATATTTAAATTTGAAATGTAATATTGCAAAAGAAATGCCTGGGTGTACAAAGTTTTTGTTTTTGATACTGAGAACATTTAGTTTTTAATGTCAAAGATGGTCAAAAGTACTCAACTAAAAACCAAAAAAGTATTAAATTTAAATTTAAAGTATTAAATTAAGTTTATTCATGATTTTGATCAGGCAATGCTGCAACTGTAAAATCTGAAAAATAAAAATTTAATTTATTCACACAACGCTTGTCAGTTGAAAATTGCTTAATTAAATTCATTGAAATATTTTATATCAATACTAGCAATATAGCCCGGAGTTGCTCGGGTGTAATGAAAGCTTTAAAACTAATCCATGGTCCTGGAGCTCAGACTCTTTTCTACATTGGCACAAAAGACTAAAAAGCAATAGTTGTTTCCAGTTAAAGCGAAACCATAGACTGAAAGAAAAATGAATGGATTTAAGTCAAATTTTGATCTCCTGGTATCAATATCAAATAAGTTTTTTTCGTCGTAAACTGAATTTTGAAGGCTAAATAAGTCCTCTGAGTAAATGGTATCATGGCTGAGACTAAGAACTACAATTATACCTACTTAGATCCAAACCCGAAGCAAAAACTAAAATAAAAGGGCTGAAAAAAATACAGACATACACACGAACATCTATATATATATATATTATTGATATTCTGCACTATTGTAAGAACTGCAACTTTGAAACTTCTGAATATCGTTTGTTATGTCTTTCTCTATGAGAAAGACATAAGATTAAAATCGGACCACTCCTTTTTTGATTAAAATCGGACCACTCCTTCTATAACTCTATTTTTCCGATTATCGATTTTCAATATTTATCGGGGGTACCTCAACACAAAACCTAGCTAAGAACACTCGCAGAGCAGATGCTTATAGTACAACTGTGTAAATTTTCAAAAAAATCAGTTCAGCTGTTTCGGAGTCTATAGGTAACGGATACACACACACACACAGACAAAGTTCTATTTATAAATAAGTTTAGATAAGTATCTTTCAATAAATTTAAATTAATATCTTACTCTCTCTCTCTCTCTCTCTATATATATATATATATATATATATATATATATATATATATTGATTATTTTGACAGAAGAAGTAATATATGTATGTATTCAAGATTTTTATTTGAATCTAAGATGAGCTGGCGTACTGTGAACTCACCATTCTGATGTCTGTGTATAAACAAACCCGGGGCATGTTGAACAAGATGAATATATGAGTGTTTTCATCTGTTTCAGATCCCCGTTCATGCACATATAAATAAATACATGTTTGCACATACACCTATTCTGCCAGACTGGTTGTGGGCTGATTGAGTGTATTCCTACTTTATTATTCATTCCAAGACATTTGGTTGGTACTGAGCCCTCTAGAATCTTCCAGAAATCTCATTTTACTCACTGAATAGAATCATGGTAAATATACAAAAACATTTACCAACACAGTTTTGCAAGTTCCTATAAACACATTTGCATACATAAGACATTTATATGCACATGCCGATCTTTCAATGGCATATGCAATCTATACAATGATTTGCATTTGTACATATTGCCTATTGGTATCCCCACACTGGTTCAGTAAGGTGCACATACATATAAAATGATAGGTGTAAATTATTTATATTTATATTTTTTCTTTCACACACACACACGCACACAGAATTTGGCCTGGCTTTTGTAGGTGTATCTGTTCTGTTTCTTTCCCTCTTTTGTAATCATGATTTAAACCAAGATAGAAACCAGAATTTGAATGCTGAATACTATGACTAGTTCATTGAACCTTTCATTGTCACAGCACTACACTGAAAACCATATAGCCTTGTACCAGTCTTAGATCCAGTAAGTTGATTACAGTGTAAATATAGAGATATGCCTTTATCTACCTTTGCACTGGAATCTGTACTAGTTGAGAGAGAACTCTTCTTTTTCTTTTCATGTACTCTCTCCCTTCAGGATATGGGCAATCATGGCTCTCCACAGCTTCCTATCTTTTGTAGCTTTTAGTAAGGTTTCACTGTTCTGCTTTCCATTTACACAAGATGGTTAGGTAAGTTACTCAGTTTCCCTATGTCTTGTCAAATATTGTCAAATTTTCTCTTTCCATATTAGGCGTTGTAAAAATTTTGACACTCTTTCTCATCCTAAGAATTCACACTGCTACCTGGAGGGACAGCAGTGTGAATTCTTCATTCTTCATTCTCCATGAGATTGTTAAACTCAGATAGTTATGCATTTTAAGGGTAAACCAAAAATAAGAAATGATTCAGTAGCTAAATAATTTAAGCCTACAAACATTCATAAAAATTAAACATAGATTCACACATAGGAAACAATTCTGGAGGCATGGTGGAGTAATGGATAACAGCTCAGATTACGGAACCAGAGAGCCGAGTTCAAATTCCAGTTGAGTTCATTACATTTACTTACATGCTAATACCCCTGGGAAAGGTATAAATCCATCTCTTCTTTCCTAGCTATGGATAAATAACAGGACAGACTGGGCCATATAGCCTTGGTTAGCAACCAGTCTACTGCAGTAAGAATTAGCAACCTACTGTAGGAAAATCTTCATACCACATCTGGTTGTGGACTGTTTGTGGAGCCATAAAATCCTGTGAAATTTCTTCTAGGGAAGAAATCTGCTTAACCCACCCTGGTTGAACACCACCACAAATACAGTGAGTCTTCTTCTTCTTCTATGTGCCCTGTCCTTTCAGGACATAGGCGATCATGGTTCTCCACGTGTCCCTATCCCTTGTGGCTCTTAGTATGTCTTCTCTTGTTACACCTTGCAACTCCCGTTCTGTCATCCACCTGATCAGGCCCTGCAAATATGTTATCCACTGCCTTCCATTGTCTCATTTTCCTTCTATCTGGCCAGTCAGTATCAGGTTCTCCAAGCTCTCCTTCCTTATTGCATATTCCAGGAACTTCAGTTGTCTCTTCCTGATGCTCAGTATTAATTTCCTTTTTGTGGCCATTCTTTTCAACATCTCATTGTTGCTTGCATGCTCAGTCCACAATATCCGCAGCATCCTTCTGTAGAACCACATTTCCGCTGCTTCCAGTTTTGTCCTCATTTTCGATGATATTGTCCAGCATTCACTGCCGTATTGAAGAACTGACATCACATAGCAATCCAGCACTCTTTTCTTTGTAAAAAAAAAAAATCTTATGAATGTATATGTCCATTTGTTGGCAGTACTTTAATTTTGATTGATAAATAAGTAAATACCAACCTACTAGAACAGTGAGACAGACAAGAATGTAATTAATATATGTGTGTGTCTGTGTGCACCCACACGAATAAACTTGAATAAATAGATAAATATATAAATGAAAGGAGTGTATCATCCATCTTTTTAAGTTGCTTGATAAAAAAACCTGTCCATTTTTCATATTTTTTTTTTTATCAACCCTGTTTTTTAAAGTTTTCTGATAATCTCTTTGATGTTATGAGAAATTTTGTTGAGTAAGTGACCAAAGTTTCTATCGGAATATTTTCATTATCAGGAATTTCTATAAATTTGTATATAGTTTTTTATCATAATCAGGAATCTGAGTACTATTAAATCAAAACATTTCAAACTCATCTGAGGAACCGAGGATACTTTAGAATGTTTATTTTACAAACTATTTTAGCACTACTCATTCTATGTATTCCAAAATATAAAAAAACTTCATTTGTAATAGATTTAATATAAGACAATGTTAATTATTGTAATTCTTTATAGTATTTTTTAAACTTAAACCGTCATTTTTTTTTATTTAATATTTTTGTTCACTATATAAACAACCGAAGTCAGTATATTCTATGATGTTAAATTCTCTTTTAAAAAAATATATGATCATTGCTTTTCGTCTGCAGTAATATTGAAATTTGAATGTCATTGCACCTCCACTGTAGAAATTGGTTGTTTTGATTGGATGCTAGTATAATGACATAAGGAAGATGAATTGTTTAAGTCCATAAATTGAAAATATGTTAGCAAGAATATATTCTATTGTTATATACTTGTATAATTTTAATATCCTTTATGCCATAGAAGTGTATTTTAATTATGAAAAAAAAAATAGCATTAAATATTGGTGCCAATTAGTACTTATGAAAATTCAAGCAATTTAGCTCTTAAATATGATGTTTTGCTTATGGTTCTACACCTTGGTTTATTTAACACTGGCAGTATAGCCCGGTGTTGCTCAGGTGTAATGGAAGCTTTAAAACTAATCCATGGTCCTGGAGCTCAAACTCTTTGGACGTTGGCATGGAAGTCTAAAAAGCAATAGTTGTTCCCAGTTAAAGCAAAACCGTAGACTGAAAGAAAAATGAATGGATGTAAGTCAAATTTTGATTTCTTGGTATCGATATCAAATTTTCTGCACTATTGTAAGAACTGCAACCTTGAAACTTCTGAATATCGTTTCTTATGCCTTTATCTATAAGTGTATCAAATTTGATTAAAATTGGACCACTTCTTCTATAATCCGATTTTTTTGATTATCGATTTTCAATATTTATTGGGGGTACCTCGACACAAAACCTAGCTAAGAACACTCGCAGACACTTATAGTACAACTGTGTAAATTTTCAAGAAAATTGGTTCAGCCGTTTCAGAGTTTATAGGTAATGGATACACACACACATACACACACACATACACAAAGTTCCATTTATAAATAAGTTTGGATATCCATGGAGTATACGTTATAGATTTCCTGGGATACCTAAGTTAATAGATCAATATTTTTGCATTACTTTTTTTTCTTATCATTTTCAGAAGACACCAAAATGAAGTATTAGAAGATTGATCAGTGCCAGTAAGAAGTATTTTCATTGTCAGAAAAATGCCACACAAAGACAATCATATTTTAAACGTCTGCCTCGATTCAATTACTTTGGTGTTATTATGACATTATCTTTTGCAATTTCAATTTTTATACTCATTATTATCACCTAAGAAATCTTAAAAACCTTTTACTATAAGTCTATGATTAATTCCTGTTCTGTAGTCACCATAGTCAGATTTCCTTTATGCCTCTTTCCACCAAACGTGACCTACTCATTTTTGGTCTTCAGCTACTGCTATTATAACAACCTCTTTTATTACGAGCAATTATTTGGATCATTTACTTTTAGCTGAGTCTTGTTTTTTGTTTTTTTAAAAAAAACTATGGCAGTGGTTTGATTTTTCTTATATTCTGTCTGGCTATTATTTTTTTCTCTAATGATTTCACTGATATAACTACTAAGATGCAAAAGGTTACTGAGAGTGAAGAAAACTGAATAAAATATTATTTAAGACAAAGGACAATAAAAGAACAGCATTCAAAAAGACAAAAGATGACAATTGATGTTGGATTTAAATTTTTGAAGATTGTAGTTAACAGAAAATCAAGAAGCTGAAACAATAACAGGACAGACTGGGCCCTATAGCCTTGGTTAGCAACCAGTCTACTGCAGTAAGAATTAGCAACCTACTGTAGGAAAATCTTCATACCACATCTGGTTGTGGACTGTTTGTGGAGCCATAAAATCCTGTGAAATTTCTTCTAGGGAAGAAATCTGCTTAACCCACCCTGGTTGAACACCACCACAAATACAGTGAGTCTTCTTCTTCTTCTATGTGCCCTGTCCTTTCAGGACATAGGCGATCATGGTTCTCCACGTGTCCCTATCCCTTGTGGCTCTTAGTATGTCTTCTCTTGTTACACCTTGCAACTCCCGTTCTGTCATCCACCTGATCAGGCCCTGCAAATATGTTATCCACTGCCTTCCATTGTCTCATTTTCCTTCTATCTGGCCAGTCAGTATCAGGTTCTCCAAGCTCTCCTTCCTTATTGCATATCCCAGGAACTTCAGTTGTCTCTTCCTGATGCTCAGTATTAATTTCCTTTTTGTGGCCATTCTTTTCAACATCTCATTGTTGCTTGCATGCTCAGTCCACAATATCCGCAGCATCCTTCTGTAGAACCACATTTCCGCTGCTTCCAGTTTTGTCCTCATTTTCGATGATATTGTCCAGCATTCACTGCCGTATTGAAGAACTGACATCACATAGCAATCCAGCACTCTTTTCTTTGTAAAAAAAAATAAATCTTATGAATGTATATGTCAATTTGTTGGCAGTGTTTTCATTTGATTGATAAATAAGCAGAAGATTTCCACAGACAAAAAGTGCAAGAGAAGAAACTATTAGAATAGAACATATATACATATATACATCAAGTAGTTCCAACCGTAAAAGGATGAGATTTAGCTTCCAATCTAGTGCTATGCTTAACTTAAATGAATTGAAAAAAAATTCATCAGAACATTTGTCATGAGGATATTTATAGAAAAAGCACAGGTAAGTTATATTATAGCAGTGGAAAAGTGAGTGAAGCCAAACTGCCAGCCCAGGACCAAAAATGTATATATGTATGACTGACGAAATTCATCTAGCTTGTATTTTACTTAGTGCATTCAGTCAGTTAAGAGCCATACATGATACACGCTTGGACGATCATGTCTCGAAAGAGACATGACTGACTGGGCAGAAGATTATCCCGCAGTAGGTTGCCATTGCTTTCTGCGGTAGACTGGTTGCCGACCAAGGCTATAGAACCCAATCTGTCCTGCTATTTAACCCATAACTGGAAGGAATAGACGGATTAATACCTTTCCCAAGGGTATTTGCGCATAAGTGAATTCAATGAATTTGGCTGGAATTTGAACTCAGCTCCCTGATTTCTCATTCCAAGCCGATATCCAATTCACCACAGTGCATTAAGAGGCTAAATTGGAAGAAATTTTATGAGAAAAATATTATACAAATCTCAGCAGAGAGGGTCTACCTGTCTGGAAAATTAGCATTGAAGATTTTTTTTGTGGTCTTGATCATCAGTCTCTAGAAAATATTCTATTTCAGCCATTAGATTGTAAAAATATTTATCTGCTGAAACTCAAAGGCCTGAGAACCCCCACTCCCTAAAAAAAAAAAATGAGTTAAATTTAATTCTTGTAATTTGGTTCACTCAGACTTAATTTCCTAATCTTTGTCTTTTTTTATCCTGTTATTCTTTCTGAGATACACTTTCAGCCTTGCTCACTTCTTCATTGTATTTCAGAATTTGTCTTGTTTTTCCCTCCTGATACATGTCACATCCAGGGTACAGAATTGATTTCTATTTTTACAACTTTTTAAAAAACAGAAATTTTCAGACTGAAAGAATTTTTTTGCCAATAATAATGGTTTACTGATTGTTTACTGATATTAAGTCTTAACCCTAAGAAGAGGTCGAGTCCAACCTTCTCCAAGGTTACTTAAATATAACAAACTGACTGTAATCAGAATTCAGCCGTCTGATGTTCAATTATTTGTTACACCACCTGCACATCCAAGTTTACAACACTTAGTATTCTCAAGTGGTGGCATATTTAGGTAATAACCAGGCTTGACATCTCTTAACTTTGGTGATTGTATGAGAAACAGTTTTTCAACATCATATAGCCATAAGCTTTAGTATATAGAATGGAAAGTTTAATATTAACAACATTACAAAATACCACAGATCCTTGATAGAGTATTAGAAAAAAATTATGCTAAAAATACTGAAATAGTCTGAATGAATGATAAAATAATGATTACATCTGCAAATGTTTTTTAAAAATCATGTAAGTAAAATGAAATAAGAAAAATAGTTTTAAAACAGACTAAAGCTGCAAATTACAAGTAAACGATACAAGTTTGTCTATCCATTATCATTATCCAACTACTTTTGATGGTAACCTTTTTTATAATTCTTGGATTTGTAATCTTATAGTATATTTGTTCAGTCATCCACTTTGGAATACACCTGTGTTATTGTTCTTCCTCTTTATTGATGAAGCAACGTATGTCTCTTGCTGCACCTCTTGTCCATCAGAAGCGAATATGACAAGATTTACAATTCCTGAGCATTAGTTTAATTTTATGCATATACCCTTGGGAAAGGCATGAATCTTAAATTTCCCGTGATTCTCCAGTTATTTTGCACCTGTCTTATAACTGGCTTTGAGACAAGGTAACTGAGAAAATGTTAGCTGCTTGTGCATTTCAGCATTTCATTCAATATCCCTTGAGAATTGGCATCATATCTGGAAGCAAATGATTACTTGCCACAACTATCAGACATTTGTAGCATTTTAATGGACCCTAAGTATCTCTTATTAGGTTTACATATATGCAAATGTGCTGGATTTATTTAGTGTTTCAATGTTTGTTTACATCATCTGCAACAGGTTATGGCTATTGGTGATTCCCATTGCCTGAAATCCTGAGTGCAGTGGGAGGAAAGAAAAAATTGAATGCAAATGTGAATTGACAAAGGGAATTCTATTAATCAAATACAGATATTTGTGGTTGCAAGGCTACTTCAAAACATTATTTATATGCCTGTGTATATATTTATTCATAAGGATACATTTCCTATAAATGCAGGACTTTGTGTGAAGGTATATTGGTACAGACCCCCCGACACACACACACATATATATATGAAAAGTGTATGTATATAATTATAAATATCAATATATATATGCAATTTGTTATATATATTATTTATATATTATATCTGTGTGGTACTTATTTGAAAGTGCTCAATATTAGTGAGAGATGACATATTCATATAGATAGGTGTGAGTTTGTAACCCTGGGTTTCATGCTCTTGTGATCATCATAGCCATTTTGCAAAGTGAATTTTTTTAGGTCCTGTTTAATTTTTCTTCACGTTTTGATTGTTGAAGATGTATTTTCATGATTAGCATGATGTGGGTATCTTTCTATTTTTAAAGAAACTTTTAACACTTCATTCCCACTCTTAAATAAGGTGATGTTGATAGTGTGAGAAAGATGTCTTTGAAAAAATTCCAGACATCTTATCTTTACTCTGCAATCTCCTCCTCTGATTTCTCAATGCCTTTCTCTCTTTAGGAAGGACTCTAATGTCCATATGTATGGCCTGGGAGTTTATGTCCATGAATATCTCCCCCTGGCTAGTGAACTCTCTCTTTAATTTCCAGACCATACTTACATGTGTCTCCATTTCTCTCTACTAAACTCAATCAACAATCATTTCTTTTTCTACTACTCTCCTTCCTCTCATGACTGTTGTATGCTAGATAGTATTTCTGACAATATAGACAAGGTCATTTTTCTTTATCCATTTTCAAATATATTTGTGTTCAGTGACTTTATTGCCCATCATGCCAAGTAGATTTAACTGTCACTGATCTTGCTGGCATCCAAACCCTGAACTTTTCAATCTATCACAACAGTGGTGAACTTTGCCATGCATTTTCCCAGTAACCCAGAAGGACATACTTCTCTTCTAGATCCCTTCCTTATCTCTATTCTGGGTTCATGTCATTCTATGCAGCTATGCTCACTTGGCAAGTATGATCATGTGGTGATGTCTTTAACATCACTTTCTGCTCTCCCACAGCCAAGAACTTCCTACCAACAGAATATCTTTCTGTTATCAATGTCCAGATTTTCTTCATGACATCCCTTGGAACAAAGTTTTTAGAATCCATGTTCAAAAATACACCTCTGAGGTCTCCTCCTAGAGGAAAACTGGCATTGATGCTTTCATTCCAGCAAAGAAATTCTAAGTTCATCTCTTGATTCTCTCCTGCGTGCTCAAGTATTGCCATTATTTAGTTTAGTTTTACATCTTCAATTTCTAAAAGTCATGGTGAGTTATTTTGGTAAGGAGAGGCCTAGAGTAGTAGTAGAATTTGGTCATCAAATGTAACATGTGCGAGAGGGAAACTAACACAGACTGCAGCATAGTGTAGACTCAGGGTTGCAAAGTGGAGGTGCTTGTAGGAACACCTATCTATAGCACTGCAAAAATCCCAGTATTGTTTCACTGTTGATCTCTAGATGCTGTGCAAGTGTTCCGGCTCCTAACTACCAGCCAGGAAGCAGCAAACAGAGAACTGCCAACCCAGTACCCTCAGTATGAAGAGATGTTGCCACCATCCACATATATCACAAAAAACTCATGACAGAACCACTATTATGACCTGAGGAACCTCACCTCTTACCAAAGAGGAAATGAGGGATGAGCCATAACTCTGAAAAAATCTTCTGAAAAGACCAAATCAGTTTCACTTCCAGCTAAATTAATTTCCTCAAATTTTCAAATTATTTGGCAATTTGAATCAGCTACCAACAGAGCTTTTTGACCATGTGATATTTAACTAATATTCTTATAAATTCTTTTAAATTAAGCATGGAGGTAAGGGAATACAGCTCAATTCCAAGAGGCAAACATGAATGGCCTGCTAGGGTAGCAGCAGAATAAAAAAGAAAGGAAAAACAAAGAAAGAAAAAATAATATAAAAAAATAAGTAATTTAAAACAGAAAGTTTTAACAAAATTTAAACACTCAAATATCATGAAGAACATCAGTTAGAAAATAAATAAATAATATAAAAAAAAAGGAAAATTAGAGAGAAGGAAGATAACTAATAGTGAAATATTTGAAAGAGAAAAACTAAAACAGTCTACCCCAGGGAACAAAGGGTTCAGTTTGAAATTCCAATCATCTGAAGATTGCCAGAGTGTACAATGGCTGAAACGTTGTAAATACGGAAACAAAGATGATGACAACAGTCTGAACAATATAAACAATTGTCACTTGTACTTTATTTCACAACATTTCTTTGACACTTAAAGACATCGTGAAACAAATTAATAAAATTTGACATAAAAATTATTTTTCAATCACAGAACCAACATCATTGAAATCTATAAACTGGACATTGTCCTACTCCTTACATTTTTCATGTTTAAATTTGAAAACATAATGCCAAAGAAACCAGAAAATTTTTAAGAGAGCATCATATTTAATAACAGCCTGACTGGATTCAGTTACCTTTGCCATTATGGTGTATTGTTACAGTGTCATGAATTTTCTACATGAATTTTTCTTAATGGTATCAGTTTTATGTTGATAGCATCCAACTGTCACCATTCCTTGTTGCCACAAATAAACAGTCAACTCCATTCTAGTTTCTTGTTATTTGATTGTGCCAATAGATGACAGCACGAAAAGTATGCCTGGCTCAGGCTATGAATTTTGAAACTCATTAGCTTTAATGAAGGAATCCATATTGTTATTTAATAAATTATTGTTGAAGCAAGATACTGACCAGAGAAGAAGAGTTGATTGAAATGAAAACTTTGAACAAACAAAATATGCAAGCAAAATGAAAGAGGAAAGTGTGTTTTAATGTGCAAAATACAGAAGGCTGACAATAAACTATCTAATTATCTTGCAACAATTTGATTGTTGATCTTATTCACTGTACATGAAGTTGGGGTCTAATTTGGCTAAATTACAGTTGCAGGATTTCAATTTGGATAATAGGAAAAGTGTGTGCATATATATGTAGATGTTTACATCTGTGTATATATATATATATAACACTCAGAAGTGAAAGATAGAAAAAAAAGCAAGTTAAAGAATAGTAAGAGAGTATAAAGAAAATTACTGAAAGAAGAAATAACTATTACACTCTATAGAGATACAAACATACACACACACACTCATACACACATATATACAAATAATAATAATAAATTTAATTTTTTTAACTTAATATGAAAATAACAACACTAAGAAAGTTGTCAGACAATTTCTGATACCTCCTGATGAGTGGACTGAATGATTACACAAAGGTTTGTCTACATAACTCTGGCGTCAGGATACTGAACATAACATCACCTAAGTGGCTAATTTCATAGTTGTTTTTATTATATATATTTCACTTACAACTCTATCTAAAAGTAAAAACCCAAAATAGACTGATTTTAAAAAAAAATTTTTTTGTGACTTATATTTCTCAAATCTTAACTGTTATTTGTTTTTTTATTTTTTTATTTCTTCTTTTATTTTTTTATTTCTCTTTTTAATCTTATTTTTTCTCATTTTGACATAGACTGACTGTTGCTGAGGAGGCGTGAAATCTCTTCTTAGAGATTTCATGTTAAAATGTTCATTCAACATTTTTGAATTTTGAAAATTTTTAATTTATATATATATATATATATATGTGTGTGTGTGTGTGTGTGTGTGTGTGTGTGTGTCTGTGTGTCTCTGTGTGTGTGTGTGTGTGTGTATGTGTATGCACACATGCACACATCCATGAAAATGAGTAAAATCAAATTCTAATTTTATAAAAATGCATTTATTTTGTCTTATATTGACCATTATAGATATGAAATCTGTTATTTTGAGACAAATAATGCAATAAACTGGGTTTTCTGATGCATATTTAATACTTATTTTCCTTGCTGGATGTATATGTTTAAGTGTATGAATATATGTTTAAGTGTATGAATATAAGCACATGTGTGTGGTGTGGGTGGATATACAAGGTGAAGTTTTAAACCTGACACGCTTAGAAAAATAAGTTTTTCAATGAAGAAAAAATCAAATTTTGAAGGGGAGAAGTATTTTTCAGCAACTGATCATTTTCATTCATACAGGGTGTGATGGTTAAATTGTCATCAATTAATATTTTTAATTACACATGTACATTGTTTGTTTTTGATTTTGTCGACTGCACACTATAGTAAGATCAGTTGGGAACTGTCTGTGAGAAAAAGAGCACCATTATACAATTGACTCCACCAGAAATTTGGAAATGGCATACTGTACTGCTTGGCGTTCATACCAGAAGCTCAAATACAAACATTTCAGTGCATTTTGGTATCAATTAAAGGACAATGCAAAGGGTTCAAAAAGAGTTAGATGAGTCTAATGGTGATTACAAAGGTGTTTAGCGTGATCACTAGTGATGATGACATTATGCCTCCATTCATCTTCTCCCAGGGCCTCAGACTCAACACAGGGGCTTATATCAAGTGACAAGAGGGTAGCTGCTGGAAGATCCTATGTCTGCCAACAAATCTTTGCACCATGCCACACAAGCAGGAGAACCTAGTCATGACTGTCAAACAATTTCTCTGACCACATCACGCTTGAACAAGGACAAATAAAACTCCTTGTAACACTAAAGGTTTGTCTACATAACTCTGGCGTCAGAATACTGAACATAACATCAATCACCTAAGTGGCTAATTTCATAGTTGTATTTATTATATATATATATATATGTATATATATATTTCACTTACAACTCTATCTAAAAGTAAAAACCAAAAATAGACTGATTTTCAAAAATTTTTTTGTGACTTATATTTCTCAAATCTTAACTGTTATTTATTTTTTTATTTCTTTTCTCATTTTGATATAGACTGACTGTTGCTGAGGAGGTGTGAAATCTCTCTTAGAGATTTCATGTTGAAATGTTCATTCAACATTTTTGAATTTTGAAAATTTATTTTAATTTATATATATATATATATATATATATATATATGTGTGTGTGTGTGTGTGTGTGTGTGTGTGTGGTGCAAAGATTTGTTGTCACTTGATATGAGAATATATATGAAACCTGTTGTTTTGAGATAAATAATGCAATAAACTGGGTTTTCTGATGCATATTTAATACTTATTTTCCTGAAGGCAAAGATTATGGTAGCAATCGACAACTTATACAAGGAGACTGTCTGAAAGAGTTGCAGGAGATTCTGATGTCATCTGGAAATTGTGGTTATGGTGATTTTATTGAAAATATTAACTCTTTAGTATTTCAAGATATTTTTGTGTAACTTAGGTAATTATATCTGTTAAAATAAGATATACATATTTTCATTATTTACATTGTTTGGTCTATTGTCCTTATCTTTATTGCCATGTTTATGGCGTTTCAGCTGTTGTACACACCAACCTTCTTCAGGTGCTAGGAATTTTGAACTAAACCTTTTATTTCAATCATTCTCATTCCATGTGTGATGCTACTTCTGGTAGCCATGTAGTTATCTCCCTTTAACTTAACTCTTTAAGTTATTTGTTTATCACTGCTGTAGTATGGTACTGAACTCACAACCCTTTGGGTCAAGTCAAAGAAACTAACCAACATCTATATTCAGTTATTTTCATTTTGTATAATTTATATAACAATCCCTCACACCCTATATATATATATATATATATATATAGTGTTAAATATAAGAGACAATGAATGTCTATTATGTTTAATCATGAGCCGTTCTAAACATTCTATTTTGGCTTTAATTTCAGTTGAAAATAAAGACAAAAATTCTCCAACATTTGGATAATTTTTTATTAATTTGGTTCTAAGCTTTCGGCTCACATAGAACCGCATTGCAAATTTGTAAACTGCGTTTGTTATTTTTGGTAACTATTGCCGTTGCCTAGCAGAGTTTTCTGTCAACACAAAATAAAATTGCCGCTGATGGTAGAGGTTATTGTATTACTGCCTTAATAACCTCTTTGAAGATGGCTCATGTGAGCCGAAAGCTTAGAACCAAATTAATAAAAAATTATCCAAATGTTGGAGAATTTTTGTCTTTATTTTCAACTGAAATTAAAGCCAAAATATGACATTTAGAACAGCTCATGATTAAACTTAGTAGACATTCATTGTCTCTTATATTTAACAGTATATGTTTAGAGTTGTTTGCTGCCTATATATATATATAATCAGGGAATTTGAGCTATGAATTACTTAACTAACACCTTGTTTCTCCTTTGTCTTTCAAAGTACTCCCCTTGATTCACATTACAATAATTTACAAAGTTTAGTGACAAAATTCCATGCTATATTTGGTTTGTGCTAATTGTTCAGATGCCATATATTTTATATAGTTTCTTATACAAGCCTACCTATCTACTTATCTATCTATCTATAAATATGTACATATTATTAAATGCAGACATTGGACACCAGTATATACATGTATAGATTTTAAGAATTCATTATCTTCTTATACTTTAATATTATTGTAACCTTTGTGGAGGAAAATTGGGGATCTGTTTTATTAATATAAAGTCCTTTCTCACGAAGCAAATAAATCTTCACTAATCCTTTTACCTTTTAAATTGTGTGAAAATTTAATCAGTTTAAAATTTAAATAGAAATTTAATCTCGTTATTGTGCTTCTTATTTTTTGTCCTGCTTTAAACAGTCACATTTTGTTTTGCTTATTGTGTTTTTCATTTTGCAAACACAAAATCAAGAAACCATTTTCTTTTTGCACTTTTCTATATAGCAAGAAAACATAATGATACTTTATTAAAATTTTAAACTTCCTTATTATTCTCTTTATTCTATGGAAAATAAGTTGAAGCTGATATCTCTTTAAATTTTCCTTATGTCAGTCTTAAAATGAACATCCAGATTCAGTTCTAAATTTATCTCATTTAACAGAATTTGGGTGGCCATTGCTCTCTACAACTTCCTATCCTTTGTAGCTCTTAGTAATGTTTGTCTTTTTGTTGTCGCTCCCACAACCTATTCTTCTATCAAATAATGCAAGGTTACTTGCTGTTTTCTTCTGCCTCTCTTGCCTTCAGTATTTCCTGTCAGTGTCAAATTCTCTAGGACCTCTTTTCTCATTATGTTGCTGAAAAATTTCAGCTATCTCTTTCTGATTCTAAATATGTGTCCTTTTTGTTTCCATTTTCCTTTAACCTTCCCTGTTACTTACATGTTTAGTCTATGGTATTTTAAGCATCCTTCTGTTGCCTCAGGTCTCTTTTTAATCTGTGAAGCAATTATGCATCATTCACTACTATAGATTTCTTGCGACGTAGAAAAGTACACAAAAAAATTGTTTCCCGATTTTTTATTTTCGGATTTCAGGGACACATTTTCCATTGTCAGTTTGAACACTTCTTAATCTTATAACAGAACACAGAAATTGAAATTTGAATAAGTATAGGAAAAGATTCTTTTCAGAAACTGAATCAAGAATCAGAAATTAAAATGGAAACAATAAGACTTACACTCCTTTATGGCAGTAAAAGCTAGATCATTCTATCACAAATGAGACAAAAACAAACATCTAGCAGCTGAGATGAAGTTATACCAACAGGCCAGAGCATGCAAAGAAGAGGTTCTAACTATGAAGTAACTGTTAATAGCTGTCAGAAAGAAATGAAAATATTTGGAAATCTCATAATAAGGAAAGAAGGCTTAGTGAATTTAACCCACAAGACAGACCAAAGAAGAGAGAGGAAGAAATAAGTAACAGTTAAGTTAATGATAAGTTTGATCAAACGGATGGAGAGTACAAGTACAGCAAATGTAAAGAAAAGATCAAAAAGGAACAAGAGTGACCAAAAACAAAATTATGAAAAATTATATATTGCTGTTTTGTACAATTCTCTTTATAACTCATCTGGTGAATAGTGTGTATTGAGTTAGCCATGACATTCTATCATCAGCATTTACGTGATTAATTTTGTAACATTATGCCAAGTAATATGCCAAAGACACTCATTTGAAACAAGATGATTCTGTGCAGGTCTTTTGTTAAAACATATAAATTGTTTAGTTTATAAAAAAGAGATTTATCTAGAGTGTAACTCATCACAGCTTTGTATTTACAAGTTGTTGCTGATTACAATTTTTTTCCAAAATGAGTGGCTTTAAGGATTGTCTTTTTTTTTGTGTGTGTGTATAGGAATATATATTTCTACAGCTAAGAAGTCATATCAAAAGTGTGGTTCACTTGTCTGATCTGGTTTCACACTTTACATCATAATTAATCTATTGTGTTATGAATATATTTATGTGTCAAGTTATTTATTAATTTCTATATTACTTTTAAATATATATAGGAGTTTAAGCGGATATAATAACCCAAACAATCAACAACATCATAGAAAATTAATGATCACAATAACAATAATTGTAGTTACTGAAAACCTATTGAGTGTTCATTACAAAATAAATGTCTAACTGACTCTATAGTCTACTTATGCTCTATTTCTACCATAGAAAATTCCATAGTAATAAAATTTTATATGGGTTGTACCAAAATCAGGCTTATGGCCTATCACGTTGAATACACAGGTTCTTGCTCGATCACCGAAGTTAAGCAATGCTGAGCCTGGTCAGTACTTAGATGGGTGATCGCTTGGAAATACCAGGTGCTGTAAGCATTTATTGCTTACGGCCATATCACGTTGAAATACACCAATTCTCGCTCGATCACCGAAGTTAAGCAGCGTTGAGCCTGGTCAGTACTTAGATGGGTGACCACTTGGGAATACCAGGTGCTGTAAGCGTTTATTGCTTACGGGCATATCATGTTGAATACACCGGTTCTTGCTCGATCACCAAAGTTAAGCAACATTGAGCCTGGTCAGTACTTAGAGGGTGACCACTTGGGAATACCAGGTGCTGTAAGCGTATAGTGACAGATGTGCGTTGTGGTGCAGTGGATAATGGCTTCGAAAGAGAAATCGGTGAGCCAAGTTCGAATTCCAGTTGAATACCCTGCATTCAGTTAAGCACTGGTACCCTTAGGAAAGGTATTAATCTGTCCCTTCACTCCAGTTATGGGTTAAATAACAAGGGTAGGACTTGGGGACCCTGCCCTTAAAAACATATCCCAATGAATCTTGATACTCGAAAAGAAAAATGTATTACTAAACACAAAACTTATATAAAAAAAACGACAATAAATTGTTGAAAGAAAAATGTATTACCAGCAATAAATAAATAAAGTTTAGTTGGCAATAAATGACCCACCGAGGTTGATTTGCCATAAAAACAAAACAACCCACCAGGCAACCAAAAATCATTGTAAATCTGCCATTAGTTTCACACCTTATAATAATAATAAAAATTACTGCAATAGCACATTACTTTCTTCTTATAATTGGCAATTAAAATTGGCCAATAAAACCCCTACCTTAAAATAGAAAATATTAAAAAAAAACAGAAATTGAAAATCTTTACATGAGCCATGTTTTCTATGCTTACAGGAAAAATTACAAATTATCAAGTTCCCAAAACTAAACTTGCTCAATAAATGTAATGAAGTAACATCTATTTGTCATCATCGTTTAAAATATCCCCTAAAGTATGGTTAATTTTTCCTAATATCATATAACTAGACATGTATAATCTAGCATATATTGATTGATTCTCTCATCTTCTCATAATTAATTTGTTATGGCTTACTGGATAAATCACACACTAAGTCAACTACATATGTTTGACGTGCAGTGTATTAAAAAAAAAACAAGACCTTTCCCGTCTTTGTCTTTTGTTCACAACTTTAAGTTGAAAAATAACTTAAAGAAAATCTCGTAACTATTTCACAATGACATGCAATAACATTTAAGATAACTTTTCTATTGGTACACTGAGACAAATCCGCCAAAAATCCCCTCCTTAATTGTCTGGATTTGGCAAAGATTGTATTGACTTTTTAAGCTTCTAATATGATTCTTAACGGAAAAAAAATTTTACTGCCTGACAAGGTGCTAATACAATAGTACCAAAACACAACAGCTCTTCTGTTGTAGT
>JBBBDQ010001007.1:4152500-4172500 GCA_037127315.1 Ascarosepion bandense | reverse complement strand
GTTCAAACCACCATGAAAACACTTCTAACTTTGATAGACAACATGAAATGAGGTTTTCACCATTGTGTACTGATTAGTGTTCTGGTTTTACAAATCATTAATAGTTCAATTCTTGCTAGGTGACTGACATTCATACCATGGAGCAATGTCTAACATAGTAATCTAGTAAAGCATTGCTATGGTAGAAAATCCCCAAATATGGCCAATGCATTATGGCTGTGTTTGTAGTTGCTTATGCTCAGTTCTCCATACTTGTGGCCATGTGCCAGTCTTAGCAAAGATTAATAAATAGATATTGCTCCTGCTTTGTGAGAGAGAGATTTTGCACTTGTATCAATTATCAGCATTTGAACCAAAGTAAAAACTAAGATTTTGTATCCTAATTTATCAAGCTGGTAAGCACTCCCAACTAAGAAAATTGGCACAATACAACTTCAGCCATATTTGGTTTTGTCTCATACAAAGGAAAATTTTATAAATATTAAATTAAAGAAGGCAACAAGTCTGAGATAAATATGAAAAAGATATCCAGATTTTTTTTTTTATTTGAAAAAACATTAATACAGGAAAATAACAGGATTTATCCAACTCTTTATTACCACAAAATATGAAGAAAATATTCAAATTTGTCATGATCATCTTAATGCTTGAAGAAAGCTATATGAATAATTAAATGCCCGTTGTCTGTTTATTTAATCAGAATTGCAATATCATATCAAATAACATTTTGTCTATATGATTCTTCAGTGATATAATCAATCTGCAAGTTTTCATCGTATAAAGAGTAGTTTTCAAGCTTACAATATCTATTACTAGCTTCCATTCTTACAGACATCATTTACCATTGCCAAGTTGTTGATGTTCATTGCTGACTTGTGCTGAGTTAGAAAATTTTATTCAAAGTCTCATTCATTGATAAACTATTAGAACACTAATTTTTAGTTCATTGCTATTTACAATTGAAAGCCATTGCATTATAAAGTGAGAAAATTTTTTCTTTTCGAACTTTAATGCAATTTTACCATTGACTCTTCTTCCTTATGAGAAGGGATATCTTTAATAAAGATTTCTTATTATTATTTGCCTGTTTAACCCCAAGATTTTAATTTTAAGAAAAAATATAGAAAATACTATTATAGTGCTACTTTGTGGGACAGACTCTGGAGAAGATGTTTCGTGGTCTTTATAAATCTTGATCGCTTCAAGTCTAGTTTCAACTCTTATCTACCTACTGTCCTCATAAGCTGAACTTTATACCTTATCCTTCTACACCTCTAAAACAACCTCATTCAGCAATTGTCTACTTTGACTGGCTCCTGGACTTTGTATTAGTTGATAGCTATACTTGAGTAGATACGCTAGTCTAAAAAAATATTGTCTTTAAAATTCCATTTAGGATGCAGCAATTGTCTACTTTGACTGACTCCTGGACCTTGTATTAGGTGAACACTAGTCTAAAAAAATATTGTCTTTAAAATTCTATTTAGGATGCAGCAATTGTCTACTTTGACTGGCTCCTGGATTTTGTATTAGGTGAACACTAGTCTAAAAAAATATTGTCTTTAAAATTCTATTTAGGATTCAGCAATTGTCTACTTTGACTGGCTCCTGGATTTTGTATTAGGTGAACACTAGTCTAAAAAAATATTGTCTTTAAAATTCTATTTAGGATTCAGCAATTGTCTACTTTGACTGGCTCCTGGATTTTGTATTAGGTGAACACTAGTCTAAAAAAATATTGTCTTTAAGATTCTATTTAGGATTCAGCAACTGTCTACTTTGATTAAGTCCCGGACACTGTATTAGGTGAACACTAGTCTAAAAAAATAATGTCTTTAAGTTCTTTAGGATTCAGCAACTGTCTACTTTTTGATTGGCTCCTGGATTTTGTATTAGGTGAACACTAGTCTAAAAAAATATTGTCTTTAAGATTCTATTTAGGATTCAGCAACTGTCTACTTTGATTGGCTCCTGGATTTTGTATTAGGTGAACACTAGTCTAAAAAAATAATGTCTTTAAGATTCTATTTAGGATTCAGCAACTGTCTACTTTGACTGGCTCCTGGATTTTGTATTAGGTGAACACTAGTCTAAAAAAATAATGTCTTTAAGATTCTATTTAGGATTCAGCAATTGTCTACTTTGACTGGCTCCTGGATTTTGTATTAGGTGAACACTAGTCTAAAAAATATTGTCTTTAAGATTCTATTTAGGATTCAGCAACTGTCTACTTTGACTGGCTCCTGGATTTTGTATTAGGTGAACACTAGTCTAAAATAATGTCTTTAAGATTCTATTTGGGATTCAGCAACTGTCTACTTTGACTGGCTCCTGGATTTTGTATTAGGTGAACACTAGTCTAAAAAATAATGTCTTTAAGATTCTATTTAGGATTCAGCAACTGTCTACTTTGATTGGCTCCTGGATTTTGTAGCTAGGTGAACACTAGTCTAAAAAAATAATGTCTTTAAGATTCTATTTAGAAAGTTCAGCAATTGTCTACTTTGACTGGCTCCTGGATTTTGTGATAGGTGAACACTAGTCTAAAAAATATTGTCTTTAAGATTCTATTTAGGATTCAACAGCTGTCTACTTTGACTGGCTCCTGGATTTTTTGTATTAGGTGAACACTAGTCTAAAAAAATAATGTCTTTAAGATTCTATTTGGATTCAGCAACTGTCTACTTTTTATTTGGCTCCTGGATTTTGTATTAGGTGAACACTAAGTCTAAAAAAATAATGTCTTTAAGATTCTATTTAGGATTCAGCAATTGTCTACTTTGACTGGCTCCTGGATTTTGTATTAGGTGAACACTAGTCTAAAAAAAATATTGTCTTTAAGATTCTATTTAGGATTCAGCAACTGTCTACTTTGACTGGCTCCTGGATTTTTGTATTAGGTGAACACTGGTCTAAAAAAATAATGTCTTTAAGATTCTATTTAGGATTCAGCAACTGTCTACTTTGACTGGCTCCTGGATTTTGTATTAGGTGAACACTAGTCTAAAAAAATATTGTCTTTAAGATTCTATTTAGGATTCAGCAACTGTCTACTTTGACTTTAGCTCCTGGATTTTGTATTAGGTGAACACTAGTCTAAAAAAAATAATGTCTTTAAGATTCTATTTAGGATTCAGCAACTGTCTACTTTGATTGGCTCTGGATTTTGTATTAGGTGAACACTAGTCTAAAAAAATAATGTCTTTAGATTCTATTTAGGATTCAGCAACTGTCTACTTTGACTGGCTCCTGGATTTTGTATTAGGTGAACACTAGTCTAAAAAAATATTGTCTTTAAGATTCTATTTAGGATTCAGCAACTGTCTGCTTTGACTGGCTCCTGGATTTTGTATTAGGTGAACACTAGTCTAAAAAAATAATGTCTTTAAGTTCTATTTAAAGTTCAGCAACTGTCTACTTTGACTGGCTCTGGATTTTGTATTAGGTGAACACTAGTCTAAAAAAATATTGTCTTTAAGATTCTGTTTAGGATTCAGCAACTGTCTACTTTGACTGGCTCCTGGATTTTGTATTAGGTGAACACTAGTCTAAAAAAATAATGTCTTTAAGATTCTATTTAGGATTCAGCAACTGTCTACTTTGATTGGCTCCTGGATTTTGTATTAGGTGAACACTAGTCTAAAAAAATAATGTCTTTAAGATTCTATTTAGGATTCAGCAACTGTCTACTTTGACTGGCTCCTGGATTTTGTATTAGGTGAACACTAGTCTAAAAAAATAATGTCTTTGAATTCTATTTAGGATTCAGCAACTGTCTACTTTGACTGGCTCCTGGATTTTGTATTAGGTGAACACTAGTCTAAAAAAATATTGTCTTTAAGATTCTATTTAGGATTCAGCAACTGTCTACTTTGACTGGCTCCTGGATTTTGTATTAGGTGAACACTAGTCTAAAAATAATGTCTTTAAGATTCTATTTAGGATTCAGCAATTGTCTACTTTGACTGGCTCCTGGATTTGTATTAGGTGAACACTAGTCTAAAAAAATAATGTCTTTAAGATTCTATTTAGGATTCAGCAACTGTCTACTTTGACTGGCTCCTGGATTTTGTATTAGGTGAACACTAGTCTAAAAAAATAATGTCTTTAAGATTCTATTTAGGATTCAGCAACTGTCTACTTTGACTGGCTCTGGATTTTGTATTAGGTGAACACTAGTCTAAAAAATAATGTCTTTAAGATTCTATTTAGGATTCAGCAATTGTCTACTTTGACTGGCTCCTGGATTTTGTATTAGGTGAACACTAGTCTAAAAATATATTGTCTTTAAAATTCTATTTAGGATTCAGCAACTGTCTACTTTGACTGGCTCCTGGATTTTGTATTAGGTGAACACTAGTCTAAAAAAATAATGTCTTTAAGATTCTATTTAGGATTCAGCAATTGTCTACTTTGACTGGCTCCTGGATTTTGTATTAGGTGAACACTAGTCTAAAAAAATAATGTCTTTAAGATTCTATTTTTTTTTAGGATTCAGCCAACTGTCTACTTTGACTGGCTCCTGGATTTTGTATTAGGTGAACACTAGTCTAAAATATATTGTCTTTAAAATTCTATTTAGGATTCAGCAACTGTCTACTTTGACTGGCTCTGGATTTTTTTTTGTATTAGGTGAACACTAGTCTAAAAAAATAATGTCTTTAAGATTCTATTTAGGATTCAGCAATTGTCTACTTTGACTGGCTCCTGGATTTTGTATTAGGTGAACACTAGTCTAAAAAAATAATGTCTTTAAGATTCTATTTAGGATTCAGCAACTGTCTACTTTGACTGGCTCCTGGATTTTGTATTAGGTGAACACTAGTCTAAAAATAATGTCTTTAAGATTCTGTTTAGGATTCAGCAATTGTCTACTTTGACTGGCTCCTGGATTTTGTATTAGGTGAACACTAGTCTAAAAATAATGTCTTCAAGATTCTATTTAGGATTCAGCAACTGTCTACTTTGACTGGCTCCTGGATTTTGTATTAGGTGAACACTAGTCTAAAAATATATTGTCTTTAAAATTCTATTTAGGATTCAGCAACTGTCTACTTTGACTGGCTCCTGGATTTTGTATTAGGTGAACACTGAGTCTAAAAAAATAATGTCTTTAAGATTCTATTTAGGATTCAGCAACTGTCTACTTTGACTGGCTCTGGATTTTGTATTATGTGAACACTAGTCTAAAAAAATATTCTTTAGGAGTCCACTCTTATTTTATATATTCTCATTCCTGGATAGAGCTCTGAAGAGTTAAGAATAATAACCAGTCAGCTTTGTATTATGTTTCTTTTTTAATTCAATTTACCTCATTATGGTAATCATATATTTTTCTTTCTCTTTCCTTTTCATTTCTCTATTACATTTAGTAATATGTCTGCTTTTATAACAAAGGTAAAATTTTGTACCACCAGAAAAATACTTTGCAACCCAACTTCTAGATTTGCTAAGTAATGTCTAAAAGTGCAATGCAAAATTGTAGATATCATTCTTAAAATATATTTTTTGCTTTTAGAATAATGGTAATTGAAAGATGTTTTGTATAAGAGGGTTGACTTATTGATTATTGTCACTGATCAAAACATTGTCAACTCAAATTCACTTCATGATTAATATAGAAACAGAATTTTTTTTACAAAATATATGATAATCCTTGATCCTATAACTGCAAATAAAAACAAGATTCTTTCTTTCCTGCTGAATCTGAGATACTAATCCTTATCTGTGATGCTATTGATCTTCTAGGGCCCAACCCAATTATTCCCTTAAAGTTCAACCATGAGATAATGTAGCGATTGTAGTCATCGCATATAAATATACATATAAGCAAGACTGTAGTTATTAATTACGTATTCCTTGTGTTCCATTTATCATTGGTCGAAGCTCTGATTTGAATATCACTAAATTGCTATAAGACAGAATTATTCATCCAACCCACAGTGTATTTATTGTATTTGATATCAACATTTGAATATATCAATGTGACAATAATGGTATTCATTACTGCAAAGATTCATCTTTTTCAAACCCTATTTACCATCTGAATGTAATGAAATAACGATGCCAGTACTGTTCCTATTCAAAATCAACCATGCAAAGTTAATCAATATAACAGATTAAAATATTTCCAATATGAACAATATAAGGCTTAATTACCTGTGATACTCACAATGGTGAATGAACTTTTATAGAAACTCTCTCACTATAAGAGGTTAATATTATTATTATTGAGATTAATAGTAGTAATTTATTATCATCATTTTAATAGAACATTATAATATGAATTTTATTTTGTTGTTAGATATTACTGCTATTATCTTAAAATAATTCCCACTAGAATCTTCTGTTTTGAGTGATTATTTGTTAAATGAAATAATTCAAAAATCTTTGTAACTTTTTTATTCATACTTTTTTTGTTTTAACTATTATTAACATCATGATGATTATTTTCCTTATTCTTCTTATTAAAAAAATTGATTAATATAAGTTCTAATGTTTTACAACACTTAGAAAAAAAAGAAAAAAGTTTAAAAAAAGAAAGGATACAGTGTTTAATAATATTTCAACAATATGTCTGTCTTCTTGAAGATATATTAAAAAATTGCGTACATGCATAAAAGAATACAAGTCTTTTCACAAAAGTTGCTGGTCTTGAGAAAATGTTTGTACTTGTTAAATATGCAACAAAGTAAATGAAATGCAACTAAAATATGTGTAACATGGTAGGGATTGTGCTCATCTTGAATTTTTTTGTTATTTGATAAGAGCAATTAATCAAAGAACTCTCCTGTTCTTTTGTTCTTTCTCCATTGGTGGGACATTAGTAGTTTTCTCATGTAATTCATGCATTTTAAGGGTTGAAAAGTTAATGGATTCTAGATATTTTTTCTTAATGTATACTTGGTGGTGTTCATTGAAATTACTGTTGATTGTGATAAAAGTTACACAAATTCTGTCGATGTTATATTTTGGTGCCCATTAAATGTTTTGATGTTGTGCAACAAAAAAAAAATAATAATATTCTTAATAATAATACTGAAGGATCACTTAGGAAATATTAAAATTGAGGTAAAGATTGTAGAGCACCAGAAAACTGGCTTTATTTATTATGTAAGGATTCTCCAAAAGAGATGAACAATAAAACTCTGTGTAACTTTTTTATTCAGATTTGTTTTGTTTTAACTACTATCAACATCATGATGATCATTTTTCTTATTCTTATTATTGAAAAAATTGTTTAACTCTTCTAATGTTTTACAACACTTAAAGAAAAAAAAGATAAGTTTAAAAAAAAGAAAGGATACAATTCCAAGAGCAACAGTCCTTAATTCCTGCCTCAATTTCATTGAAAAATAAAAGAAAAAGACTTATTTAACTGTGATTAGTAAACATTAATATTAAGATTGCCATCACAAACAAAGAAGTATCCATTTCATTTCTCTGCTTTTATATCTGATTAATTGTAGTTCAAAATTTAATAATAAAGAAAACATTATAGAATTCAATTTAATAAATGTTACTGGAATCCAGGCAATTTAAGGTAACTTTTCGGAAAATCCAAGTATTGCTGAATTCTGTGTGGCAGATACTTTCATCCCTGATACTATACCTCAAGAAGAGAATTTTAATTGACAACATCACTGTGCAACACCAACAATATAATAATAATAATAATAATAATAATAATAATAACAATAATAATATGGATCCAAAATGCAGGTTTTGTGATAAACACCAAGAAACAATAGACCACCTAATCTCAGGCTGTTCTGTGCTTGCTCCAAATGAATATAAAAATCGCCACGATAGAGTTGGGCAATATTTACATTGGACAATGTGCAAACATTATGGAAAATCTGTAAACAAACACTGGTATGAACATCACCCAGCACCGGTTACAGAAATAGAAGATGTAACCATTCTATGGGATTACACCATCTACACAGACAGAAAAATTGAAGCAAACAGGCCAGACATTATTGTTAAAACCCAGAAGGAGAAAACTTGTCTATTAATTGATATGGCTTGTCCAGCAGATTGTAACATAGCAATCAAGGAATTTGAAAAGCTGTCAAAATATAAAGACCTGGAAATTGAAATAGAAAAAATGTGGAAATTGAAAACAAGAGTTGTGCCAGTGATAGTAGGTGCACTTGGAATGATAAAAAAATAGAACAAAACAACACATTGAAAGAATTCCTGGAAACCCCAGCTTAAGAGATATACAAAAAATTGTCTTATTAAGTACAGCCCACACACTAAGGAAAACTTTATCTATGTAATGCTGGGGATGATAGGGAAGATAGAAAAACATGAAATGGAGCCATAACAACATGCCACAACCTGCCTTAGGTCTCCCCGCAGACTTGGTTGGTAGTGAGACCAAAGCAGAAATCGAAATATGATGAAAAATGACATAATAATAATAATAATAATAATAATAATAAAACCTATTCTCAGAACACCAGCACTTTTTTCAGCATTTTGCAATACAGACTTCAGCCCTTTCACAATTTAGAGTCTAAAATTCATAATTCATTAAATCTTTTTTTCTGAATTTATTGGATGACGAATTATCGTTATTTGCTTTTATTATGTTCAATCTAATATCAAAACTGATATCCTCATTAGGATTCTAATATCAAAACTGATTTCCTCATCTTGATGAGGATATCAGTTTGTAAGTGTGCCAACTTACATGGGCTCAACCCTCAATTTTATGTTCAACATCTTCCTCATCTCCTGAGTAAGGTCCCTCTTTTTATTTTCCCTCCTTACTATCTGGTTGCTACTCTTGTCTTTGTTTACAATTTTCAGATCTCATTTCCTGCTTAAATGTGGTGGTCAGCTTGAATCTCAAAGTTACAGAGTATCTTATTCTTTTTTTATTTTCTAGGACAGGTTTGTATTGAGATCATTTATTTCCATGGTTGAATTCAAGTTGTTTGCCCAATTTCAAGAGCAACACTGTCCTTTGTCATGCCTATTTTTGTATTTCTTCTGTGTCAGCTTAGAGTGTTCACTTACAACCTTCTTTACCATCTCATCCCTTTCTCTGCAAACACAGAATCTACTGTTTTTCTGACTTTTGTCTATTTTTGCTTTGATATAATAGGTTCAGATTCATTTATCCTTGGCTGTGAAGATAAGAGAGTTCTGTTTGTCTTTTTATTTAGACTCTTGAAATTCCCTTCCATTATTTTGGACAGATTTGTTAAGATTGAATTGACTTTAATTCCTGCCTCAATTTCATTGAAAAATAAAAAAAAAGACTTATTCAACTGTGATTAGTAAACATTAATATTAAGATTGCCATCTCAAACAAAAAAGTATCCATTTAATTTCTCTTGTGTTATGTCTGATTAATTGTAGTGCAAAATTTAATAATAAAAAAAGCATTATAGAATTCAATTTAATAAATGTTACTGGAATCCAGGCAATTCAAGGTAACTTTTGGAAAATCCAAGTATTGCTGAATTCTGTGTGGCAGATACTTTCATCCCTGAAGCAGTTCACCTACATTATCATTTTTAAAAAGAAAAAAATGTTATAGCTTTTTGATTAAGTTGATTAAATAATAATTTAATGGTAATAATGCTTTCAGCAGTTCATCTTTTATATTGTCATATCCATTTAAATAAGATCAATGTTATAGACAAATCGTAACTGACTCTCTTTATCAGGTTATTCATGAAGATACTGATTCTGTGTATCTCTGCTGTTACTATAAACAGTAATTCTTCTTCATTGTCTCAAATCAACCCCCACCTCATTCATCTTTGACCAACTGTCTTTGTTCACTGTCTCTAGAGTTTGTCCCTTCCCTAGAGCCACAAGATAATTCAGTTTGGACTGTGTTAGTGAAACTCATTAATAGATAAAATGAGTTGGCAATAACAAAGTGTGAATTAAAATTCATTATATAATATAGAAATAATATTGGTTTAAAGAGAGAGGCAAATTTCTGCAGGTTTTGTATAAGGGAGTTTGCTTGTGCTTAAAAAAATCATTTTTGACTATGTTCAAAATGTAATGTGTACTGCTTTCAGTGTGTAGTTTCACAGACGGGTACGACAAATACCATGAACAGAACTTGTAAACAATAAGGACTTTTTAAGGAAAATAGAAATGAAAATATCACTTATACCTAGAATCAGGAAGGGATAATTGAAATTTCAGTTGAGGAGAGAAGGCTTGAAAAATTTGACACTGACAGGATATAAAAGGGGAAGCAGGACAGAGAAGCAGCTAATCTACCTTACATGTAAGTAGACGGCATAACAGTGAGTGGGAAGGATAGTAAAAAGACAAACATTGCTAATAACTACAAGGAATAGTAAGTTTTTTTTTTTGTTTTTTTTAATCATCTCACCCCAAGCAAGGCATTCCACTGCCACTATTGCGCATGGGGCTACATAGGGGAAGGTAAAGAGAAGGAGTAGTTAGACATAGGGAATGTCAGGAGGAAGGTGACAGATGAGTAAGGATACTGAGGATGAGGGCTGGGCAGATGGGAAGAGTGTTTGATAGAATGGGAGCAGGTTAGTGTGTTAGGAGGTGTCTATTGACCTTACATTTAAACTCCTGGAGATTGTAGCCATCGGGAAAGCAATCTTTTGGAAGAGAATTCCACAGTCGGGAAGTGCGAGGAAAGAACTGTTGGAGTAGAAGTTACGGCTGCATTTTATCGGTTTCACTGTAAAAGGATGGGATCTAGTTGCTAATCTAATATCTCGTTCAAATTCGTATTTAGGGGGCACCAGTGATCTAAGTGGTGGAAAGATATGATCACCCACATCCTGATCGAACATGACACACAAAAGATTTTTTTTTAATATTGAATACAAATTTATAGACATATGCAAGTTTTATCAATTTCATAGTTTTTACAAATTTGCAATTCATAACAGCAACATAGATTTAGCTAACAGATCATTTTGTCAAGAAAACTTCATGACAATAAGTTGAAAAAAAAAGGTGAAAAGACAGCTTTAATTTTGAAGCCCATTATAAACAATGTCACATATTGCTTTTATTTATTATCTGAAACATTTCCCACCTCTGAATCAACTAGCAAGCAGATGAATTGATTTATATTGGCTTTTATTAATATTGGTGATAATGTTATAACTCCTATATCACTAATTAAATACATGAAAATGACAATTTGGGTTTAGGTCAGATTAGATAATTTGTATATGTCAGAGTGGCAACAGAGGCAATAATTGCATTTCATTGATATTGCATTTATCTTAGCAATATAACAATTTATATGTAGATAATAATCATTTATCATAAACACATCATTATTATCAGTTCCAATATTAAAGTCCACGGGGAATACTTGGGCAGAGGTAATTTGCATGTTAGGTAGGGAGCTCCTGTTATAATGTGTAGAAGTATGCTTATGGATATAATTAGAATTTGGGGGCATAGCAAAGCTAATATGAATCACAGAATAGCAATTAGTTTTCTTTTTCAACAAATAAGGAGAGAATAATAGTCGAATCCATATTTTAGTGATCACATAGCTTGACCATATTCTCTCTTACTCTATACATATATATAAGTATACAAATATACATTGTCTGAAGGACATATATGTACATATATACATATTCAGACTAGTTAAATCTATTGTACTTTTAATAGGTTCTTCTTGATAGATTAATCTCTATATTTTGGTATTGATGATGTAAAAATGTCCAATATTCATTTCAATTCTTGTTAAAATTCTGAGTTTTCTACTGGCTTCAGTCATTATCAGGAAAACGAGAGAAATTGAATAAAATTCAAAGTCCTGTGTTGTATTTTAATTCTTGCAAATGATATTGAATGTTGAGTATTGTATGTTTGTTTTGTTATGTGTGCATGAAATTTTGTTTGTGTTTAGATTTTGCAACTTTGTGATTTCATGTTATAGTGATGTATGTATTCTGAGAATTTAAGTATATTTTAAAATGCTTATTTCACAATCATATATATTTCTTCAAACATTATTACAGTGGATACTTCATATTTGAAATAGACACCCAACTTTTATTTATTAATCAGTGTATTATGTCTGTTAGTCTGCACATTCAAGAAATCTTAGTAGATAAAGTGTGCTACCAAACAGGGATTGAATCTGCATGATTGTATCAATAATCAAAAACATTAAATTTTTATATTGACTAAGCATAATCTCTTAAAATGTCACTTAATGAAACAGTGCAGTTTGTGCACTGATCAGTCATTTTATCACAAACAACCAAAGTAAAATTGTTAAATATATTTCTTCACAAGAAAAGTATATATATATACTAGCAGTATAGCCTGGCATTGCTCGGGTGTAATGAAAGCTTTAAAACTAATCCATGGTCCTGGAGCTCAGACTCAGCCTAAAGAATATTTGTGTGAAGTTTGGTGAGAATCGGATAAAAATTGTGGATTTGTATCAAGGACATACCGACAGATAAACAGACACACACACAAACATCTTGCCTTTTATATATATATATATATATATATATATATATATATATTATCGATTTTCTGCACTATTGTAAGAACTGCAACCTTGAAACTTCTGAATATCATTTCTTATGTCTTTGTCTATGAGTGTATCAAATTTGATTAAAATCGGACCACACCTTCTATAACCCTATTTTTTTCGATTATCAATTTCCGATATTTATCGGGGGTACCTCGACACAAAACCTAGCTAAGAACACTTGCAGATGCTTATAGTACAACTGTGTAAATTTTCAAGAAAATCAGTTCAGCTGTTTTGGAGTCTATAGGTAATGGATACACACACACACAGACAGACACACACAGACAAAGTTTTATTTATAAATAAGTTTAGATACACATATAGAATAACTTGATGCATTCCTTTCTGGTGCAGTCAAGCCCTGAGAAACCATTTTACACATAACACTATTTCTACAATAAGCATATATTTGAATTCAACAAAATCTTTTCCTCCAGACTGACAACATTTACTTCTTGAAAACATTTGGCAGCATTCAAATAAAGACAGAATTAAAACACACATACACAGATATAATATTACATTATATTATACAAGTCCATGCATTCATCATAAAATTTTAAAGATATATTTAAAAGAGCAATATATTGTACGATAAATCTGCATAAAACTAATATGTAAATTATTTACAGTGGGAAAATAAGTATACAGTAGCATCTATTGCTTTATCTATCTAGATATATATTATTTACCTCAAAATTACACCTCATAAATGTCTTTGTTGAAATATTTGCTCTTGCCATGACTGATGGAGAAAAAAAATTCTGACCATGTCTCAAATAGTACTGTACTAGTACAGTCCCAGAAGCACTGTTTAGTCAGTATAAAAATTTAATGTTTTTGATTATTGATACAATCATGCAGGTTCAATCCCTGTTTGGTAGCACACTTTATTTATTAAGATTTCTTGAATGTACAGACTAACAGACATAATACACTGATTAATAAATAAAAGTTGGGTGTCTATTTCAAATATGAAGTATCCACTGTAATAATGTTTGAAGTATTATAAACGACAGTCGACCAGCAACACATTCCTCCAGTATAGTTTTTGATCTTGTAGAACAGATCAGGTCCCTCTACCAGTGCTTCTGAGACCATACTGGTACAGTACTATCTGACACATGGTCAGATCATCAGTCATGCTATGAGCAAATATTTCAACAAAGACATTTATATATTTTAAAAGAAGTAATTAAAAAAGGTGAAGCAAAAAGTAGTCAACCTTCACTCATAAAAAAAAAATAAACTGGAGAATATAAATGCTTAAATTAAATTGGCTCAAAACATTTGAGATGATGGAACAATGTATCAGTTGGCCACTAATTATCAACACAGTTGTAACCATAATGTGAAAAAAAATTATCCTTCTCTAGATTTCAAAAATAGTAAAAGTTATGACATCAGTAGTACGGAGTTACTATTTTATCCATGCATAATTGGTTTAATAGCTCACAAATGGATAAAAATTGATTTGACAGTGAACAGTCCTTGATAAGGTACCCTTCAAAAGTACCCTTGATCTGGTACCCTTCCAGTGATGCTTTAAGCAGGATTATATAAAAGATAGAAATAGTAGTCAAAGATTTCTTGGAAAAATTTGGTAAATCTTCTATCATCAGAGACATCAGTTAAACCATAGTCAACCAGCAACACATTTCTCCAGTATAGTTTTTGATCATGTAGAACAGATCAGGTCCCTCTACCAGTGTTTTGGGACCATACTGGTACAGTACTATCTGACACATAGTCAGATCATCAGTCATGGTAAGGAGGCTAGCTAGACACCCAAAATTATTTGTCAAAGAGCAGATGAACTATGAAGCAAGATGGAAAGGAATGGGCTCCATATACACTAATGCATTAACGATATGATATTATCAGATGGGAGGCTTCGTAAACTGAAGTCAACAGCCAGAGTAGAGGCTAACATGAGCCTTCAAGTTGGAGGACATCAGCTGTAGTTTGACCAGGAAATAGCTGACTGTCGAAATAATTTTATTTTTACTAATTAGGCCCAAAATAGACTTATTTGGCTTTCAGTCACACTATCTAGTAAGGAGGCTGAACAAAGAATTCAAGAGAGTACCATCCCAGCTCTGTGTTGAAACAACTGGCAAAGAAAGCAGCATCTACATTGGGATTGAAGGAAATAATATACATGAAATGCTATTTACTTATCAAAGATTTTGAAACTTGGCTTTTGAATTTGATGCTGACTTTTGATACAAATAGTAAACATGTTCACAACCATCACCCAAGCAGGTGATATACATCAAATGGAAACGAAACATCTTCCTTTCTCTTGTTTCCTTGTGAAACAGAGAACAGGTGTTCTATATTTTCTTTCTCAGTAGGAAAGAGACCATAAGGTTTTCCATTTACAGGACGTCTTCATAATTTTAGGAGAACTCTAAAGATAAATGAAGATGTTTTATAACTGATAAAACTATATCTGAGCCTTATGAGTAAATGAATTCTTCTTGTTAATTTACATTCTTAAGTGCTTTTCACATTTCATGGATGAATTAACTTTATTTAATTATTAAATTAAATATAGGTTGAATAAAGTAAAATTGTCTGACAAAGATTGGTAATAATTTTGGAAACCATTTTAATCATACTTTTTAACTTTGCTGGTAATTTTTATTCTAAATTTAAAAAGCTTTTTGATTTCATTCAAAAGCTGAACTATTCCTAAATTTGGGAGATTTTGATAGCTAAACTAGTATAACTGAAAGCTGAAATGATAGGATAATGAATGAAATAAAGAGAATTAGATTTGCCTGTGGGTCTGAATCCATTTATCAGCTATGTTCTTGGTATTGGCTCAGTTATTCACAGCTATGAATATAGACACTTAGAAATAGTTAATTATATGTTGTACAAAGATAACGGTTGCTAAAGTTAACTTTTCTTTTAAAGCTATTCAGTCAGTTAAGTGGCATACAATTGTCTGGGCAGAAGACTGGTTGCCAACCAAGGCTGTAGAACCCAATCTGACATGTTATTTAGCTCATTGCTGAAAGGAGGAGATGGATTAATACCTTTTTTGAAGGTATTTGTATGTATGTGAAAGCAACGAATTCAACTGGAATTTGAACATGGCTCTCCAATTTCTCATTTCAAGTTGATATCCATTGCACTACAAGCTGTTAAAACTAATAAATGTATTACATATTATTACATTTTTCATAAATATCTGATGAGCAATATAATTATTTCTTCCTCTGACTAATAATGTTTTTAATATACATATTTAAAATATAAAAAACAGTTGTGTAAAGTGAAATCAAGAAGTAATAAATAAATTGGTTAAATTACCAGAATTTATTTTCTTCATTTATTTTTCTTAAAATTTTCACAATTTAAAAAATTCTTCGAAAGGGTTCATGGGTTTTATTGTTTGTTTGTTTTTTGTTTCCTTCTTCGCCTATCTTTCCTTTCGTTCTTGCAATTTTTTTCAAAAACTTTCTCTTTTATAGTAAGCTATGAAAACTTATTATAATTAGTTGTATTTTAAATAAAGGTTTCAGTTATTTAACTAAGATAATCCTTAGTGATAAAAAAAAAGATGTCATATGAAAATTAATGTTCCTGTCATTAAAATGAAGATAATAATGGAATCTGTATTTATAATATTTTTTCTTAAGACTTAAGTTATTGACACAACTATATATATATATATATATATATATATATAATCATAACAAACTAATATGATAAAAACTAGCTGTATAACTATATTCATCAGTCACTCTCCAGCACACAATCAAATAGATAGATAGATAGATAGATAGATAGATAGATAATGATTCAGATTTTGCGTGATAATCCTAATGGTGCTGCCTACATTATTATAAAAATATATAAAAAGAATCAAAGACTCAATAATCATTTATTAATTGAAATAAGAAATATTCCTCTCACGATTTCAGCATATCTCAATAATGATACAAGTAATTAAATTTATAAAACATGCAAAACTACATCAATATTATCATTTAAATGCATGAATGTCATGACAAAACACCAATTGATTATATGAAAATAAATTTACCAGCTTTGCCATTTGAATATATTGAATATTCATATGAAAACAATATTTTTATCCACTAAATATGCAAGAATAATTCACAAAGACTGTCATGAAGTATGTAACTGAATAACGATATAAGTAATTATACTTTGAAAAGAACTCTTATGTGTATTAATGTTGCCATTTGAACAAATGATTAAATATAAGCAATATTAATAATAATAATTTTGTGTACATGAAGATTTACTTATTTTACCTTTGGATAAATATCGAAACAACAATGCCAGTAATTATGTTTTGCACAAAGAACTTAAATCTCATTTTAATTAAAGCTTACACCTGAAAGTACAAAAATAATGACACGAATGGTAATTACATATAATATTAATTATCAGAATTCTTCTGTAGATTACTTAGAGATTTTTCATTTGTTTCCCCCCACCCTTTGCACTTTTGTAATTGAAAAAATTCTACTTAAGGGTTCATGGAAAATAACAGATTTTTTCTTGCTTTCTATTTTTATTTATATTCTTTTCTTAGCATCTTTCTTCAAGAACATTCTTGTTTCCACTAAGCCTCATCTTCAGCTGGAAAGAAGCTGTGTGGAAAAGGACCAATCAAATTGTCGTTTTTCCAAAAAAGTGGGCCAACCATTTTGTGTTTAAACTGCAATCTTCCATGCCATGATGGAGAATTGTTCCCCTTAAGCTTTTAATCAATCAATTTTTGGGGACCGCTTTTTCGAAATTGACACATTTGTCGAGGGAATATTCTCAAGCAAGATAATCACCACAAAATGTCTTGGCACTTCTGAAGGATTGTTTTTGTTTTTGGCTTTCTTTTGTTTACTGTTTCATTTTTTTCTTTTTTCTTTTAGTGTCTTTTGCTTGGCTTGAAGAGATGTGCCACTGAAAATAAGAAGTTTGTGTCATAGAAGTGAAGAATTTCATAAAATAGTAGAGTGGGAAACTTGATTGCTTTTTGACAAAGCACACAGTTGGTATTACTTTGGAAATGGTAGCCATAGCATTTCTTGCCAAAAAAATTCTTTGCTCTTTTCAATTAAATTGATAAATTTAATAAAATTTTTATACAAACATTTCAATAGTTTATTTTGATATACATGTGTATATTTGTGTGTGTGTTTGAATGAGTAAATATTTATGTGTGTGTCTGTGAATAGTTTCATTGGCCTCTGTGACTGATATTTTGATATAGTCACTCATTCAAGTATTAACAATTCTATATTGCTTAACTGCTGTAATCTACAAACAAAATATACCAAACAATGGATTTTTGCATCTTACTCAAATGGGAAATACTCATCTAATACTCATCTATTAACCATTTGACTCTAGTTCTTTCACCACCCCGTATATCCTTTCCTTTCTCTCCACCTTTGCAATTGTCATCACACCTGTATTCCCATCCTTCTCTTGCTCCTTTCTAACTGGTTCGTCTTCCTCTTCACTCTCTTCTACATAATCTTTTTACTCTTATGTAGACCCCTGCACATCAGTGGCATTACTGCCTTGCTCGGGGTGATACGATTAAAAAAAAAAAAAAAAAAAATATTATTGTCTTCAGCTACATCTGGAGTTTTTATTTGAAATATGGTAAAGGAACAGGTATTCTTAAATATAATAATTAAGCAAGGGAAAGAAAGGAACATACATACATACATACATACATGCATACATACATACATACATACATGCATACATACATACATACGTGCATGCATACATACATGCATACATACATACATGCATACATACATACATACATATAAGAAAATATAACAATAAATGAACAGGAATAAAACTATAATGATTGATATTAAATTTAAATTTTTGAAGTTTGAAGTTGACTGGGAAGCAGGAGGTCAGAAAAAGTTCCACAAGTATGAGAGAAGAAACTGTTAGCATAGAACATTTGATTATATCTAGCCATCTCAACTGTAAAATGATGAGACCTAGCTGCCAATCTAGTACTGCACTTAAATTCATAAAGTTGATATACCAATGAGGAAAACTTATCAGAAGAACTATCAGGAATAGATAAGGTACAAGGAAGCTATTTTTCTAGAAAAGGCACAGGGAAGCTACATTATGTAGGTAGGAAAATGATTCAGATCAAGATGCCAGGTCAGGAATGAAAACATTGCAGATTCTTCTTTTGATTTAAGTATATGTATATGGACTCTCCTATTATTTTTTATATATGAGGGTCTAGTATTTCAGAACCAAAGACTCAGACAATCCACAAACATAATTTGATTACTGTGATGAAGACTTGTGCAGAACAAACTACACAGTTCAGGAGAACTTAATTCAGAGAACTGGTGCACATAGTGGTGAACAAGGTCTCCAATCATCCGTCTTTGATTTTTAATGCTAAGTTTTCATCGTCCTAGACTGGTTGCCAAGCAAGGCTACATATATATATATATATATATATATATATATATAAATGGATAACGCCTAATGAGCCAGACGAACATACTTAGGTTTCACCTAAACGGATCGTCAGGGAAAACTGGCTAAATAGGAGATGAAAAAACGACATATAAGAAGGAAATTAAGACAACCCACGCTCTACCTCTGTATTGAGTGCTTTTTTTTAGATGATTACTCGTATCAGGGTTTTTTCTTTGGGCTTCGTGCTGATCTCAAACACTTTTGACTGACGTTCATGTACTAAGCTCTTTCTTTTTTAAGAATATATATATATATATATATATATATATATCTGCACACATACACATCCTTTTATGTATATGCATGCATATATACACATAATGTATATGTTCGCACATACATATTATACATGTCCTAATATATATATATATATATATATATATATATATATATATATATATGTGCACACATACATACGAGTTTAATTAAAAACAACTGACAAGGAGCTGCAGTTACATTATTTACTTTTTCTTGTGCTTTTATAATTTTCTTCTTTTCTGGACATGAATTATGTAGAAATTGTTTGAATGTTATGTATGCCTGATCACTTTCAGCTATGCTTTTAACCATAATCAAAGATGATTTTATTTTTACTTTTAACTAAATGTTAAACCTGTATAAAAGAGGGATTGTTGCCCAAATATGCAATTATACATTAAGTTGAATAAAGAAGGCAAGAGAAAAACTATATTTTTTGTCTTTATTTTGCCATACTGTTCCTTTCCTTGGATTATAACTCAGTAATATTTTGTAAATTATATATATATATATATATATATATATATATATATAGGGAGAGAGAGAAACATAGAGATAGATATATATGCACACAAACGAGTATCAATAAATACATAGCTTAAAGGTGAAAAAAGCATAGATTTAATGCAACAAATATTTATTTTTTGACATAATCTCCTTCCTTGTCACTGCACTTAATTCAACT